>CABHPQ010157857.1:9507-52438 GCA_902168405.1 Peromyscus aztecus | reverse complement strand
AAGGCATCTGCAGAGGGAGAATGCATGAGAGATGGAATCCACCATTCTTGACACAGAAGGTGGAAGAAAGGGTCAGGAGAGGAAGAATGCAGGTAATGTGTAAAGGCTGGACCAGCCCTCAGCAAAAAGCCAAGATGGGGACAGGCAACTCAGTTCTGAGCTCACATGGACCTGGATTCTGTCACAAACCTGGAGAAATAATGACATAAATTCCTCTTTGGAGTCACCAGAAAGGAAGAGATTAGGTGACACTTTGATTTAGCTTGGTGAGATTCATGGCAGACTTAGCTGTGAATTGATTAAGTTTTGGTTTTTAACCTATTAATTTAATGGTATCCTGTTTCAATTTTCTACATGTGATATAGTGATGGCATGGTCTGGTGTAGCATCTCTTCTGTCACGTCTTTTGGGAACAGAAGTGTGTTACTGACCAAAAGACATTTAGCCTGCAATTTAATAAATATCATAGAAAATATAAATTAGCCAGTGATAAACAAATCTGTCTTGGCTCAAAACAACATTGACCAGTTAAGTTCTCTCCTTTACATCAAACTTCATTCTAGATAAAGTAAAGGAAACTAAAAAACTTATAAATTGTAATACATTCTGTATTCAAAAGATCAGGACTTAATCCTGGGCCCCTGTGCAAAATCAAGTAACAAAAAAATGAAGTAGCAATTAGAAGAGGAGAGCCAGAAACTACCATTTGAACAGGTGTGTAGAGAATAACGGACCATGAAGCTCGTGACTTAAGGATAAGATGAAGCTGCTCCTTTGCCATTCCATTGCTGTTGTAGTCTCTAACATTCTTCTAACACACCTTAATGCTCCAGATAAGTTAAAGGAGTCTTTTACATTTAAAACATAAAGTATAACTAAAACATGACTATTGTCTGAAATGAGTCTTTAGTAAAGCCCGTTAAAGTGATTTAATACAGCATATTCAGAGAGAACGTGAGCCAAGAAGGGAGGTAGAGAGGACAGAAGGGAAAAAAAGAAGACTTGGGATTTCTTTTATGTCTGAGTACATGGATAATACTGCACAGGTTTGTGTGTTAGTCCAGCATTATTTACAGGAATTATGAAAGGACTGAGCACAACTCTTCTCCATGTTCTAGAATCTTAATGCAGCTTTAACAGTTGATTCATTATTCAGACAAATTTGACAAGGTCCTCCTCTTCTCTAGTGGAGCAGGATCACACCCAGCCCATCCCCAGATATCTGTTTATTAACTTCAATGTTTC
The DNA here is from genome assembly GCA_902168405.1 of Peromyscus aztecus. NCBI lineage: Eukaryota > Metazoa > Chordata > Mammalia > Rodentia > Cricetidae > Peromyscus > Peromyscus aztecus. The sequence continues at coordinate 51,193 of CABHPQ010157857.1, read as the reverse complement.
CTCAGGGTCAGAAACTGCAATCTTTATGTGTTTGCGGTATTCAACTTTATCCCCTTCTTTGCTTCTGTTAAGTACAGCCAAGATCCTGGGCTGGTCACATCTCTATTTCTCAACAGCATTGCATGCTTTCTTTTGTCTTTTTTTCTCCTCTTGTCTAGACTCAGCTCCACAATGATCTTTTAAGCTTTCTTTTTTATCTTGTTGCTTTCCTGAGTCAAAAACTTTAAATGGTTCCCTGACATTTATAGGCTTCTCTGTGGTGCATCTTTCAATGCACTCTGCTGCCTAGTTTCAACTTCCATTTATTATGCCTCATATCCCATTATATTTCCGCAGAAATCATCTCCTCGAGCCAAGCTGGCTCATTCAGAGCCCTTAAATATACCCCTTGGTTTTTTGCCAGGATGATTTTTTGACTCTCTCATTCCTCTCACCTTCAATGTACAGACTCCTCCCTGGCACCCCTTTCCTATTCATCCCTGCCTCTCTTTGTTTCAGTGTCTTCCAAATTAGCAAATGCTTTGCCTAGAGAATAGATTGTACTCCTACTCTTCAAATAACAATGAAGTGGGAACTTCAGATTTCTAAGTGAGTCAGACCAGATTTTTCTTCCTTATAAAATGTGTTGTCCGAAAATCTTTGATATATCATCTTCCTTTCTGGTTTTGAAGGTGAAAATCTGAAATGTCTGCTTATCCTAGACTTCAAAGCTGGGTCGTACAAACCAGGCTGGCCTGTGGCAATGGGTGTTTGACCCTTTGTTTTTTTTTTCATTATGCTCCCTGGACAGAGATTGAGAGTTCCTGGTAAAATCAAATTACAATCTCAGTAGGGAAATGCCACTTTCTTCAGTTGATGTGAGAAACAAAAGAACTCCTGTCTGTCTGATCTACATTCAGGGATTTAGCTGAGAGAAGGAAGAAGTGAAGGTCCTTAAATACAAGATTATGTGTGTATCCTGCTTGCTGCTCAGCAGGTCTTTGGGAAAGAGCAGAGTGAGCTTTCTTGCCATACTGCCAAGAATCTCATTCTTTTCATTGTATAAGAATGAAAACCTCTATCCTGTTGCTTTGAGCTTTAGGCCTTGTTAATTACATCTTAAAGAATTACCAAAAATATCTAGGTTGTATTCTCAACACTTGGTCCAAAATATGAGTCTTTGTAACGTGTGACCTTCTGAATCCTCTTATACCCCAAAGCAGGTGTTGGAGTTGTTAAACACTTGACTAACAGCACTGCCCACTTACTTACATTGTATGCATTTCATATACACATTCATCGCTTAATAATACTTTTTGTTGATTTGTTTGTTTTGATACGGGGTCTGACTCCATAGTCCACAGTCCACTGTAAATTAATACGTGGCCCCAGCTATCCTTGAGTTTGTGACGTTTCTCCTACCTCAGTTTTCTGAATACTAGTAGAATTTCATTCAGGCATGAGCCACCACAGACAGTTAATGAGCATTTTCTATGAGTGAAGCATTCTTCTGAATACCAGTATTTTTCCTCTGTGAGGGTCTCCTCTGCTCCAGAATGCCATCTAAAATACCTAACACTGAGAATTTTGTACTGTTTCAGCAGGCTCTGAGAAACCCAAATACAAAGAAGCAGACAATAACTTAAAAATTGACTGTATTCCACTACCTTCTGTCTCTAAAAGACTCTTCCCCTCTACCTGACCCTGAACTAATGGCCTGATTCTGGTTTCTTAGCTTCATATACGGCTCAGCGTTAACTGAAATCAGTGTATTGAAATATTACTAAATACAAAATACAAGAAGGAAGACAGATCAGTCTTACCCAGATGTGAAGCCCGATAGCTACAACAATGACTGGCCTGGCAAGGTATGCCCACTAACTAGTACAGTATTGGCACAAATACCATGGGAGTGACAAGGTACTTTCTGCTTAGACTACAGTCCCACTCTACAAGAAGAAACCCAAACCTGTCACATTATTTGGCCATGAACCTATGGCTAGGCAGGTCACAGCCCCTAGGAGAAACCCTACTACTGTTCTGACAAATGGACATAGTATTAATCTGATTGTTAATGAACAATTCTTGTGTCCATACATTAATGCATTTATTACCTCTCAACAGAGAAACTTCTATTTTCAGTAGATGGTGATTAGCACAGAGACCCACAACTGGGCAAAACACAAAGAATACGAGACTGTAGAATGCTCAGCCCTAAATAAAGCATATATACCATATACTCTCTCTTCTCTCTTCTAAAGGCTTAGGTATCATCGTGGAAGGGGGGATGCTACAGAAAGAGCGTAAGAACCAGAGGTAATGGTTGTCTACAAGGAAACTGTCATTTGGACACAGCAGGTAAAATGCACAGATGAATTCACAGGGGTTGTGACAACATGCACAAGGTCTGTGCAAGTCTAAGAGAGAGAGTCAAGTTGAGCATGAAGTCACACCTGCAGCTGAGGAGCTACTAGCAGCTGTTAGTAGTAGTGAAAGGAGGGGTCAGTTTTCTCTGAGGGCACAGCCCCTTGTAAGCTGATCATGCTCCAGGTAGAAGCTACACATCCAAGCATCTCTGACCAGCACAAATTGGCCCTGATGGAGTGTGTAGAAGGACACATAGTTGGTGGATAGGGAAGACACAGGGAGGATGAATATGATCAAAACATGAAATTCTCATAAAGGGAGATGTCATGGGAGTCCTGGTGAGCTGAGGGATAGGAAGGGGTAATTATAATCAGTGGGAATAGGGTACACTGTATACATATATGAAATTTTTTAAGAGTATATTTTTAAAAAAAAGTAACAACAACAATAGTAAAAGAAAAAAAAAACACCTGTTTCTTAACTGTTCACAGGTACTTTAGCACTGGATGCAGAATAGCTTATACAATCCTTTACTGGGCTAAAAGTTACAATCTTGGGGCAAAAAGTGAGAGTGTTTTCTTCAAGATAAACTTAGAGCAATTGAAATTGGTATAGAGTGAAACCTAGGCATGTTGCCTATACTAGATTTGTAATCAGAGGAGCCTGTAGTAGGCTGCTAGTTTTATTACTTTCCCAGTGTTTAAAACCACTACTCTCAATGTTTATTGGTGCTAAACTTGCTTCATTTTCCCCAAGTTAATAAAAGTAAGAATATAGTAACAAAATCAGAATCATTTCAAGTAAGAAGTATAGGAAAATTACTCTGAGGATCCATGAGAATAATCTAGGCAATTTGTGGTTGCTTTGAGCTATGGAATTAACACTATGTGACAGAAAGCTAGCAAAACAAGTTCTATCACTTTTTGTAAAATGTTGGAAACTAGGAGACAACCGTTGATGAATCCACATATAGTTGCAGTCATGATCCAGTGACCATAGGTGTCATTTTGAAGGTCCTTAGCTGTCTCCTGCCCTTTCTGACCACACATGCAAGGTTAGAAAACTGAATTGCTACTAGATTTGTCACTCTTAACTACCATCAACAATCACTCCCTAACGTTTAAACACTGGTGTCCCCCACCTTCCCAGATGATAGTTGGGGAAAAGCTGAATTAGCATAAAATAACAATATAATGAAATATAATAATAAGTGATATTGAGAGAGGCTAAAATACAATAAATGCATAATTTTGGAGTCATCTTGCAGTTTTTTGTTCTTTCTGTATATTTTCACTAAAACATAGGAATATCACTCTTAAAAATCAGAAATGGTGAACTAAATTAAACAGCAGGGTAGCCACAATGTTGAGTGTTCATTGAAAGTATAGAGACAGAGAAACCTAAAAGTGGCTAGGTGCTTGAGTTTTCCAAGCACTTTCTTTGGCTGGGTGTTCATATTTCTCCCATACTGAATGCGATGGTTCCTTTGCTGCTTCACATCTTGACAGATTTGTTGGTTTTCTGCAGCATGGATGTTGTTTGAACGTAAAGAAAACATCATTCAGCAAAGTTCTGGGCAAAAGGAGGATTGACTATGTTACAGTAATCTAATAAGGAACAGACGTTAAGGGAGGAGAGCCAGTGGAAGGAGAGCGCAGCGGGATACATATAATATGGGAGCAGAAAGGTAGGCTCTTTGGGAAGATATAGAAAAGGGTAAGAGAACTGGGCTATGACAGTGATGAAGGGAGATAAATAAGAACAAAGTAAAATGAAATGTATACACAGACATACCATAATTAAACACATTACTTTGTATTAAACATTGTGGATTGAAAGTGAGTACCAAGTTTGCAGTACTCATCAAAAATGATGGGATCTCATGGCTTGTCCCATAGCAATAAAGTGCTGTGATGCTGCTTCTGGGTGATGGCAAGCTTCCAGGTGATGGTGATGCCCTTACAACACATTCCTTCTTAATGGTTTTGGCTCTTTTAAGAACAAGAATTCTTACTTTACCCAGTAGGAAATATTTACTTAATATGCTGAAGAATGAGTCTCTCTCATAATCAGATCAGCATTATATTTGTGAATACAAATAAATTAAAAACTATTTAATTTGGAATTTATGGTCTGGTGGCCACTCATGACATGATACAGTGAATGCTTTAGTAAGCAATTGCATTATTTGAGAGATGTCATTGTGAGACTGTTTGACAGATCTGTGGATATAGGACCCCTGCCATGAATACAGATGGAGTCTGAGGTATTTTTTTTGTTGCTATTTATTATTTATGATTGCAACATGTAAAATACATTATTTGTTGTTTGACTTAAATCTATATCACTTCAATTTCTGTTATTTGACTTTCAATTCTGTTATTTAAGTTTTTTAGGAATTAAAACCAAATGCTGTCAGAAATAGGAAAATATTGCCCATTAAGTTTAATTAATAATTCATACTAATTATTAGTGGCTGAATAATATCAAAGTGACTTCTGTGGTACATTTAAGGTATAGTAATTTTAATTATCATTTTTAATAAAAATAATTAATTTACTATTTTCATTATTCAGAACTATATTTATGATTAATATTTTCCCTGTCTTTAGCAATATTTTCCTGGAAACATGAGTGTTAATACTCTGGATTATTAACAAAAATACAAATATATTAGATTCAAATTATTTTAATGAAGATATTAATATTGAATTTCAATTGATGCTTGCTTTCTTGATCGTTGACACAGAAAAATTTGAGCTTAAATATTTGCATGTATTATTTCCAGAAATCTTACAGGAAATAAGAGCAAATAAACTAGCATTTACTTGTTTAATTTTATTTAATGTTCTAATTATACCAAATAGCTCTTCATTATTCGTAGTAGTATTCTTGTAGAAAAAGCTACCATAGATTTGAGGCATTTCTGTGAGCAGTGAAAATGAGGTTGGAGGAGAGTCCTTGTGTTGTTGCTCTTCCTGGCACTCAGCCTTGATTTCATGCAATGTAATGAGTTTGACATCAGCCTGAACTGCATATGGAAACTCCACAGGAGAAAGCAAAACAAAACAAAAAGCCTGGACTGGCGTTCCAAGTCTGATAACACGGCTCTTGAAGAGGTCAGAGCTTGCTCTTGTTACAGAGTGAGTTCAAGACCAGCCTGGACAATTTAGTGAGACCCCACCTGAAGCTAAAAAGTAAATTTAAATAGCTGAGGATATAACTCTACAGGATACTTACCTGACATGTACAAGGCTTCTGGTACTTCTATGTTTGGGAGCATTATTAATTGTAGCTGGAGTTTTTCTGTGTCCTGGCTGGCTGGCGATCGTGACACATCTCTCACCCACAGTTCCATAGGCTTTTATAAAATAATCACACAGAGCCTTAAATTAATTATAACTGCTTGGCCATTAGCTCAGGCTTATTACTAATTAGCTCTTTCACTTAAATTAACCCATAATTCTTATCTATGTTTAGCCACATGGCTTGGTACCTTTTCTCAGTTCTGCCTTGTTATCTTGCTTCCTCTGTGTCTGGCTGGTGACTCCTGACTCTGCTCTTCTTCTTCCCAGCATTCCTTTAGTCTGCTCGCCCCACCTACACTTCCTGCCTGGCTACTGGCCAATCAGTGTTTTATTAAACCAGTGTACAAAAGCATTATCACACAGCCTTCCCCTTTTCTGTCTAATCAAAAAATAAGGTTTTAAATTTAACATAGTAAAATTACATATAATAGAACAGTTATCAAGCAAGAATTACAGTTACAATATCTAGTCTGTTTATATTTGGCCACCTAAAACTCTCCTGGGGCAGTAATCTGAGTTATTTGCTCCCAAGTTCATGTACCTATAGCAAATGGTAGGCCTCAGATCTTTTCTGGTTGTTAACAAATGGGATAGAGTTATATGATTACGGTCATCTCAGTGGATTCCTATCACATTCATATCTATAGTATAGAGAAGTTTCACTTTACCTGTTAGCTTCCTTTTAAATCTTAATAGTGCTTTCCCAAAGAAAGTGTGGATTCGATATAAGATTCTTTTATTAAAAACCAAAAGAATATAATTTTTTCCTTGAAAACCAGAACAAACATGGATAAGAAAAGGTAGAACCACAATCCATAGGAAAAGATGGAATATAGGATTACTCAAATGGACTCTGCTCTATCCTGCCTTGTAAATTGTTGCTCTTGCGAATTAGCAATTGTTTTGTTAGAGTCTATGAAAACAGGAGAAGATAATCATTTATTTTGTTACTTTTTATTTTTTAATTTGTGTGTCTGCTTGAACTTGTATATGAGTACATGTGTGTGTCTTAGTAAATGTATGTCATGTGTATGTAGTGGTGTGTGTGTGTGTGTGTGTGTGTGTGTGTGTGTGTGTGTGTGTGACTGTATGTGAACGTATGTAATGTAAATGTGGCTTCCTGCAAAAAGGACCATAAACCAGCAGATCCCATCTCATGAACCTGGAATTACAGGAGATTGTGAGAGGCCTCACTTGGGTGCTGGGCACTGAACCCTCGTCCTGGAAGCACAGGATGAGGTCTAACATCAAGAGAAGATAATCTTAAAGAGATATCTCCGTCTTCCTACTCTACTGTCTCTTTGTTTCTTCCTTTCCTCTTCATCTAAGCTTACAATTTTTGGTTAGTCATTTGGAAAGAAAAGGTTTTAATTTTTTTAAATTTGTGTGTATGTGTATTTGTTTTCCTGGTTTTGTGTGTAACAACTAGAGTGTAGTACCCAAGGAGGGAGGCCATTAGAAGGCATGGGATCCCCTGCAACTGTGGTTCTTAGCAGTTTTGAGACACCTAATGTGGGTATTGGGAACTGAATTGGATCCTGTACAAGAACAGAAAGTGCTCCAAACCTCTAACCTTTCTAGCCAGCCAGAAGGAAAAAATTTTTTTCAAAAACATCTACCAAGGTCATGATCATGTACTGGGAATGATATTTGCTGAAATACAAGAAATGAAAAATGAGGGACTGAGGAGGCGCTTCAGTGGTTAAGAACACTGGTTGTGCTTTCTGAGGTCCTAGGTTCAATTCCCAGCACTGACATTACTGCTTATCACCAGCTATAACTCCAGTCTCAGGGGCTCCAACATTCTCTTTGGGTCTTCAGGGACACTTCTGGCATATGGTGCACAGATATCCATACATGCAAACCAACTATATGCATAAAATAAAATATTTTAAGTAAATTTAGGAACATCATAGTACTTTGATTTGCAGTGACTCTGTGGGTGTTACATGGGAGATTCTCAGTTTAGGAAGCCATTGGTAGATGTGATAAGTCTAATAAGATTATTTTTCTTTTCTTCCTTCATAATATATTTTTAATGATACTGTATTTACTGTATCATTAGCTTTTGCATTTGATGTGAGTTTTATTAGTATATAATAACCAAGAGAAATGTACATTAATGTTGTCTTGCTTACCTTAAGATAATCTAGTCCTGGGGTATGAGAATATGGAATGCTACCTATATTAAATGCTCAGTGCCCTGAAGCTCAGATACTCCAAATAGACAATGAATAAACAAAACCAAAACAAAACACACAAATAACACAGCATCTTCATCCTTTAAAGTAAAATCCAACATTCAATATTTTGTACCTAAAATCTCATTAAAATATACAGCAAATTAAAAATCTTAGAAAATTCTGACTAGTGAGGATACTATAAGCAAATATTATTTTAATGGTGACATACTGGTATAATCCAGAAAGTTTATATCTACAAGGCAAAGATTTCCAATGCAAATCAGCATATGAAAAATTGCAGTGTTATTGGAAGGCATTTTCTTACTACAGAAAGGATTTAAAATAAGAGCTGGATGGCTGTCTATAATTCTGCCAAGACTCTTTTATCACTGCTTCTCACTGCAGATTTTCCATATGGCACACAAGAGAAGCAGCCTTCCAGCCTCCTTGAGGCCTAGGTTTAACATAAGCATCACAAAGACCCTGGAGACATGCTCTGAAGGCTCAGGTTTGCACCAAGGGTCTAACTTGTGGTTGCTCACGATATCAGGATGACCATGGCCCTGTGCTCAACCAATCAGTACATGCAGATGACATGATATACACACATCTTGAGATCTGCCCGCTCTCTTTTGTCCTATAAGTCCAAGTTTTGTTTTTGCATGTATTATAAGAAGTTCTACACAAATAAGAGAAACCCTCTGTGAATTCACTGTGCATCATTGAAAACTATAGCACAGAGGGAGGAAAAATTAAGAAGTCTAGGAAAGCAATGCAATAATGCTACAGTCACTCCCCAAGCTGTCACACATTTGAAGAGTTAGAGTGCACATTTTGGGTAATTTTTGCAAGTATATTAAATCCATGTCAAATTGCTAAGATACTATCTCATAACTCTATTTGGAAGTGGCAAGGAACATGTGTTGAACAACAGTATTAAACGCTACATTTAAATTTATAAGTACCAACTCAACTCCCCAACCTGCCCACAATTTTCCTCTATTGACATTCATTTCTTTCATAAGGAAAGCCTTGAAAGGACGAAATTTCCAATTCAAACAATTTTTTTCTAATGTCCTACTAAGTTCCTTACAAATGTTCTGTTTAAAATGAGATAGCCAGGTCTCAGTGGCCTTGAGATAGTCTTTGAATCTGGTTCTAAAGGAAAGAATTAAGTTTGCTTTGAAAAACTAACTTTACAAGTCATGTCATTAATCTACTGATACAACAGCCTACACTTAATTGCATATGAAGTTGGAATCACTACCATCACTGTGCTTTTATTCTTAAATTGTAACAAGATAACTATGTACTCATAACTACACATGCTATTTGATATGTACCAAACCTTGGTAATCAGAGAGCCCGCTGATAATAAGCTGTATTGTTTTGTGTTTCTTCGTTAATAATGTATGATGTTTTAGAATAAAGATAAGTTTTGGAGACAGGCTTGGATCCCAGCTGTGCCACTTATTAGCTAAAATGTATGTGGAGCCTTCTACTGTGTTTGAATCTCGTGTTTTGTACTGAATTATGCTGTTGGAAGGTGAAGTACTGAAAGACACGTGAGGTGCCTTTGCCAAGCATAATGAGGCTCAGTTAACATGATGTCTTTGGTCTGTCCTCAGTGAATATTTTTCACTCTGTGTTTTACATCTCACATAGCACTTTCTTTTAACTTGTGTGTTCTGAACCTCAGTATCATCCCGTGGTAAGGGAGAAAGGTCTTCCTTCTGATGTGCATTCAAACAAACTTGAAAATGGAAGACTGGGTAGATACATTTGCAAGTTCACTAAAAGGCTTCAGGATTAGACATGATACAGCAACAGTGACTTTATAAGCAGACAAGGGTGAGGTGAAAAGGGATTCAAGAAGCATTCCCATGGATGAGGGGAGACCAGAGCCAAATGAGGTATTTAAAAGTCTAAATTGGGCTAAATTTGAACTGTTCTACACAGACTTCAGGGGCATGAAGTATAATAGTAGGTGGTTAAAGATTATTTAATTTTAGTTCTTTGATGACGTTTAGACATTTATTTAAAAGGTTATTACAAAGATTGAATATTATGTGATATAATGCTTTCTCTCACCATTCTGTCTTCATGTTACTCAAGACTTTGTGTGTGCCTGTGTGTTTCTTTCTAATGAGTTTCTGAATTTCTTGCCCCACTCAAATCTCTTATTTCTATTAACACTTATTTGACTACAGATATTGACCCTCTTGCCTCTTGTCTTACAAGTACCCCTGCATATATATATATATATATATATATATATATATATATATATACACGTATATATATATATATATATATATGTATATATATATATATACAACCAGATAATTCAGAGATTTTTCCATCTCAACATTCTTGATTGCACTTGCAAAGTCTCTACTGTTATATAAATCACTGTATAGAAAAGTTCCAAGAATTGGAGCATGGTTACTTTGGAGACACTTTTGGTTTACTTAGTAAAGGAATGTAAAAGTAAAGTAGTCAGACCATCTTCTCATTGGGTGCTCATGGGTGAATTTTCCGAGGACAAAGCAGTACAGCTGAAATCTAAATGCTGAGAGAAGTAACTCATTTTGCAGTGGATTTCCTGAATAGAAGTCACAGTTGGTTCATAGGCTATGATGGAGCCTACTGATACCTTATTGTTATGACATTGAATTTATGTCTCCATAGTGAATATAGAATAATAAATACTCTTTCAGTTTCCCTTGGGAGGCTTTGACAACAAATATTTACATTAAACCTCAGCAGATCGTGTTGTTTCTGAGGTCTCTATATCAGAACTGCTCATAGTTCATAAAACAATACAATACACTTTCCCACATGTATTTAAGGATATTTCTAAAAACTTTTCACTAAAACTTAAAATATGATAAATCTAACTACTTTCACAGTAAGAGTCATAGTGTGGTGCTGACTTTTCCATCAGATCTTAAAGACCCCAACCTTATCTATGCATTGATCACTTGGCCCTGAGAATTGTATAGCTCAGGTATAAAGTCACAATGCCCAGAAATGTGCTTCAACTTTCCAGTATATATACTGTTTCTTTGGTGAATATGTGGGTTGAGGTTTCTTAGTACTATATATTCACATATTAATACATACAAATATTTAACATATTTATATGCTATAGACCTTATTCATAAATATATTATGGATATATGAATGTGTATATTTATGTACAAATGTATATGTGTGTATTTTAAACTAGAAAATGGGTGGATTCTTCCCCCTAATATGATTATTTATTATAAAAGAATATCATTTGGGAACAGATAACAGTGTTTATTATTATCCCAAGAGAGAAACACATAGAGAGTAGTCCAACTGGTTGTATTCACTTAGTTTTATTCTCCAGTTTTAAGACTTCAATTCTTGTGAGCTTACATTTTCTCAAATAGATGTGTGTGTTGCTACCCCAAGCAGGATGGCTGATGTCATGCAGCACTGTCATTAGCACCAACGGGCATGCTAGCATGCATGTAGAACTCTTTCTTCAGCCTGACTCCTAGCCTGCATTCTGGGGGTTACTCTGAATTGAAGAATACACTTATGATAAGTTATAATAAGCTATGGAGCAACTTTCTAAAGACATCTGGGGCACTAGAGTATTTCAAATATTCTTAGATAGTTTACAGTTATTTGAATAAACATAAGCTTATTTTTATATTGATTTTATTATCAAAATTATGCACTGTCTCTTAAGGACTGTGTCTTGTAGGAAAAGTGAGATGAGTACTTCATGTTTCTTTGCTTACAAGACATTCAAATGAAGTATAAGCTTTATATTAAAAGTATATAAAATGTAAGTTTTGTAACATAGTTAAAGAACACTATATAAATTATGTGTAACTTGATCTAAATAATTCTTTCCTGGACACACGCCACTGTTTAATTTCAGTCCCTGACACTTGTTTCAGCCTTACTTTTTCTAGAGTAATCTTCAAAATCCAATGAAGGCATTGACAAAGAGTTTTGTGAAGAGTTAGCAGAAGAAAGTCGTTCCCATCAATCGGTCTCCAACCTTCCTTCTGGAAATCCTTCCATCTGAAACAAGAAAATATGGAAGAGTATACACATATATAATATAGACATTCATTAACCTCCACACCTTGGCCTTTGATTTCCTTCAGTAGCTTCCTGGTTCCCTTTGTATTTTCTCAGCTCCTCCTACTTTTCCCACTTTCTCATGTGGTATTATTTTCTCTGTTCCCAGCTTTAGCCAAACAGCAGTCCTTTCCACTTTCTGAGCATGCTAACTTTTGCTGCCTGATGAATTTGCACATGGCCTTCTCTTCTTGTAGGTCTCTCTGCACTGTTCTGACTTGTCGTTCTTTTTGTCATGCATGGATTTGTGAGATGCACATATAGAAGACTCCTCCCCTAGGAACCGTAAATGTCTCCCTCTCATATCCTTTACTGATATGGAATCTGTGGTGCACACACACACAAGAGTTCTGAAAATCTGTCCCCAGATCTGTGTGCATGTGTGCACAGTGTATTTAGTTGACTGTGTGCTTCACAAGCCAAGGGCCTATCACCCATTCTCAGCTACATAAACATTCTTTAGCAGTTTGGTTAGTAGAGAGTATAATGACTGATAAAGTTTGTTTAGATTAAATTAGTAACTAAATGAAGAGTTATAGCATTTTTTTAATCTTATGTTTGTATAAAATGCAAAGTATGTATTCTAACTTACTTGAAATACAAGATCAGACAAAAGTGGAAAGGGAAGTGCTTCCTAGTTAAAGATCTTATTTTAAAAGCTATACAGTGTCTTACCTGAAGTTTTGTAAAATTCCCTTAATTTATTTGTGTTGCCATTTTGTTGAAGTTTTGACTTTTGTTAAAGAATAATATCCTTTTAAATGATTAAAGAAGATATATATATATATATATATGTGTGTGTGTGTGTGTGTGTGTGTGTGTGTGTGTGTGTATGTATGTATGCAAGAAGTAAAAATAGAAAACCTTATATCAGTAAAAGGAGATATGTATGTGCTGTGGCTCATCTTTTTTGTCAACTTGACATACCTGGAACGTGGAAAAATCATTTGAACAATTGTATCCATTAGACTGCCCAGTGTGACATGTCTGTGGGATATTTTCTAGATTGCTAATTGATGCAAGCTGGCCCAGTCCATTGTAGGTGGTACTTCCATTAGGCAGGTGGGCCTGGGCTACATAAGAAAAGTAGCTGAATGTGAGCTTGGGAGTAAGGCTGTAAGATGTTTTCCTCCAAAGTCTAGGCTTCGGTTTCTGCCACCAAACTCCTGCTTGACCTTATGTTCTAGTATCTTCCTTGATAATGGCCTATAATATGTAAATTGAAATGAACACATTTCACATCAACTTGATATTGGTTGTGGAACTTGTCTCAAAGACAGGAAAACAAATTAGGACAGTAGAACACCCAGTTCATAAAGGCTAGAACAAATGCACAAGGGGAAATTACACAATGGCTCTACTGTTTCAGTTTTCAAAAGTGGCATAGACTATAGAAACCATTGGAATTTGTCAAGTGATACAGAACCTTCTGTGAAGAGTGAAGTGTGCATTTTATTCATGGCTGACACAAAGGGTGGACCATTAGTTTCTTTCCACTTTAATGACATTAAAATGAGATAATATACAAAGAAATGGGGTCAACGATAAGTGCAGCCTCTTAAATTCTTGGGATTTCTTAAACAAACAAGCTATTTAGAAAGGGGATAGTATCAAAGGGGTAGTATCACAAAGAGTAAAGTAACGATGTATAGAATTTGACATATAAATGAACTACTCTGGCTAGCTATTGGCTCTTCTCCCTGGACACCAGTGATTAGATTATTTTATTTATTATCTTATGTTTATTTATATATTAGTTTGCTTGTTTTGGTGTGGGGAAAAATCTTTTTTTAACTAATTTCACCCTTTAAGATATCTTAATTGACTTACCAAGTTTGTCGACTGTGTAGAACACTGGAAGTCCAAGGGAATTTTAAAGCAGCTACCTGATATGGTGGGAGTCCGAGATGGGAATCCAGAGAGGGCCCACCACCCACCAGGAGAGGGAAAGCCAAAGAGACTCCAAGTGCAGCTTGGTCTGAGCCTTGCAGCTTGGACCTAAGCCGGGGGGCCTGTAACAAGCAGCTTTTTAATGAATTTTTGTCCCACATTGGGTGCCATGTACAGATGAATTTCTAAACAGTCTTATTAAATAAAAAACATGGAGCCAGATATAGGCGTTAAAGCCTGAGAGAGATCAGAGGAATAGGAACAGCCATGAGCTAACCTCATCTCACCAACTCTACAGCTTCCAAATGTGAGTGACTTCCTGTCTGCCCATGCCTATATGCCTTGTTGTTCTGCCATCTGATTTGCTCTCTCTGTACAGCTACGTCATTCTAGGCCCTTGTGCATGCAATGCAATGGTTACTTGTGTTGTGTAATCCTCTGAATAATACATATGATGGCATTTAGGTTTGGGTTTGTTCTGCTCCCTGTAATTTTCTATTGCTGCAATGAAACACAATGACCAAGGCAACTTATAGAAGGAAGAGGTTTTTTTTGGGCTTGTGGTTCAAGAAGGATAAGCACCCATTACCACATGGCAGAAAACATAGTCATAGGTTGATATGGAAACTGAAGCAGCAAGCTGAGAGAATACATCTTAAACAGTAAGCAGGAAGTAGAGATGATGTACTGAAAACAGTCTCATGTTTCCTCCAGCAAGGCCTCACCTCCTAAGCCTTCCTATACAGTGCTAACAAGTGGGGAACCACATGTTCAAATGCCAGAGACTATGAGGATTATAATTATCATTCAAATGACTGTACTTCTATTGATCACATATTGCTTTAATTTTTTAAATAAAATATAATTACATAATTTTTCTCTTCTCTTTCCTCCCTCTGACCACTCTCATGTTCCTCATTCCTTAGGTTTATTGTTTCATTTTTTAAAATGTGTGTATATGTGTGTGTGTAAAGGCATAAATATATAACTATAACCTGCTCTGTCCACTTAGTGTTACTTGTATGCATATGATTTCTGGGCTGAGTACTTGGTATTGGATAACCACTTATTGGGTTCATCCCTCAGGAATACTATTTTTCCCCATTCTCAGTACTTAGGCACCTGTATTTCTTTGTCTAAAAGTGGGATACCAAGACTTCCTCTTTTATTTTTGCACATCAGTTGCTATTATACTTGTTCAGATCTTGTCTAGGCAGTTATATTCTTGAGAGACCATAAAGGAAGCTTACCTATGATTTCTAGGAGATAAAATCTCATATTAAATTTCCTGGTCCTCTGGCTCCTACAGTTGTTCTACTCCCCTTTCTAAATGTTTTCGGAGCCTTAGGTACAGGAATTTTGTTGTATACGTATCAATTGGGGATGGACATTCCATAATATTAGTTTTTCTTTGCCTTTTGACCAGTTGTGGTTTTCTATAATAGTATCTACTCGTTGTAAAGAGAAGTTCTTTGATAAAGGGTGAGAGCTACACTCATTGGTGGGTAGAGAATAAGTATTTGGAATGTGGTTAGGAATTATATTGTTTACTGAAGTGGTTCTCCTTTAAGATTCATGACCTCACTAACCCTAAGCAGTTGGCTAGATCTCCAATGCCAAGCACAATTTTACCCTAGGAATCAGGCTTCAGATCAGCTTTTAGATAGCTGTTGGTTATCACCAAGATGGAAGTGCCGCTATTACACTCTTAAGGGTATATTACTATACTGGTCATTGTTTTGGTTCATAGGCATCACAGTTAGGTGGGACTACTAGATGCTTCCATACCTTGGAAGCTTGAATAACACCTTTCAATACTATGAAAGGCTAGTTCTGAGGAAGGAGACTTTCAGGTCACATCCAGATTGGCTCTTCCAAGTCTGAGGTCTCAAATGCATGGTGTCTTCAGTAACAAAGACTCACTATTAATATCTGTATGGTAACCAAATAGCCTATATTTGAGAGTCTGTTGAACTCACCTAAAAATAACTGCAAAAGAGGTTTCTCATGCCCTGATACTGGAGGTTTAGTTAGATATTATATGGCTCCTGAGGAGAAAGCATAGATGGAGTCCAACTGACATAATTTAATTTAAACTATATATACATAACTACAACTATATATACATGTATATATCATATGTTATTTTAGGTAAATAAAAATAACATGATTCCTTCTTTCTTTTTAAGATATCCTTAGCATCAGTTTTCCTTTCTCTCCCCTCTCCTTTTGTATTGACTTCCTACCGACCTCCCCATTAGAGCGCCTCCTCATTTTCCCATCACCCCTTTCATATCACTTGTATCCTATTTACCCTGCAGTGAGCCCCTGCGGTGCTCCATTTTCACTGCCCGGCTTCTGTGGTTGCACTAGGTTATACACTCACCTTGTAAGATTTGAAGCTAAGGACCACAGGTACAAGAGAACAGGTACTGTTTGTCTTTCTAGGTCTGGGTTGCCTCACTCAGTATAGTATTATCTAGATCCATCCATTTACCTGCATATTTTATGGTGTCATTTTTTTTTTACAACTGAATTTTTTATACAACATTCTAATTTGTGTATGTACCACATTTGTGTGGTTTTTCATTGCTCTGTCTTTCTCCCTGGGTATTGATAACATGTTGTTTCTGCCCTCAGTTCTTTCCAAATCTCGAGGAAAACTCCTGCCCTTGTACATCCGTGTTTTCCACTTGTTGTATTTGTCCAAAATCAAAGATAGGAAAAGTAAAAGTATCATATTAAAAGACAGTTACTAGGAGAAAAATAATTTCCCTGTTCCATCTTTACTTATAAACTGAGGATATTATTCAGTAGAGTTAGAGTATATATTGTGAACAATTAGATAAGAAAGAAATTCCAACATACTATTACAATTAGTTAAAAGACACTAGGTCCTCCTTAATCAGTGAATTAACCCTAGAATCAAACATTTTATATAAAAAATTGTTCTATGGTTTATATCAAAGGTAACATAGCAAAATATTTTAATCTCTTTTATTTTAACCTAATATATTCCCTACAGTTTCAAGCAAATACACTTGGGATAACCAAATGATGGTGGTTGCATAGCTACAGTATTGTGTCTAAAGGATTTGGAACTTCCTTAGAGGAAGAGACCCAAAGAAAAACATTTCATATTCAATTAAATGGACAACACTAAGAAGTGTATGTTTATTCTCATTTTTGACAATCAAAGTTGTCCCTGTGTTTATTGAAGAGAGTATTACTCTATATAAATTAAAAGTTAAAGAGAGATTTTAATACAGAAAAATTTTAAAAACTCAATATCCAACACACATTAATTGTGTGGATTTACTTGACATGACTCCACACATCTTAAGTTACAATTACCCCGACTGCTGGTCAGGAACCCTGTTGATGTTTCCTATATAATTTTCTGGCATACTAGAATAGATAAGGCTATGAGAATTACATATGGAGCTTTACAGTCAGGCTCAAGGACACACCTGCTTCTTTGATATTATCTTATACCAAGTACCTTTTGGCCAGAATGAAAGCAATTTTGGCCTGACCTATAAGTATGACTCTCTTTTAACCCAGACTATAGATTTAATTCATCTTGCTCACACCTTGAGCTACATTTCTGTCAGTAAGGTCCCCAGTATATGTGATCTGAGGTCTTCTTCTTAGGTTTCTCTTTCTTCAGACTCAAGGCATCATGAGGCCCGTTCCCATACACTGGCACTGGCTCTTCTAGAAGAGTAATTTCATTGTAATTCTAAAGAAAATATTGAGCACCTGGTTAAATAAGTGGTAATAGTTGACAAAGGAAATCTTATTCAATTGTCCTTGTGTAATAATAAATTGCTGCTAAAGAAGTACCACAAAGTAAAATATTTTCATTCAATAATAGATGCTAAACTACCTTTCCCTATTCTGGTGAGCTGGTATGAAAATATCTTATTTAGTAGACTATTTTCTTTCAATTTTCTATTATGTAAAAGGCAAGTTGTTCACAGAAAGTCAAGCAGTAATGCAGAAAATTGCTATGTTTGAATGATTGTTTTTTAACTTCCAAAGTCATTTGTACTTCAACATGAGTGAAATTCATGATTTTAAGCTATATCCAATTCATTTTTATTCTCACCTAAGGGTGACACTGGTGTTTTGTTAAACACATGTGCATTTCCAGGTAAACATTGAAACATTTTGATTCTGCAATAAATCACTTAGAAATGTATAAAGTTGGGTAGTTAGTTAGGTAGCTTCCAATAGTTTTTGTTTAAAAGTGTTTCTTCAATCAATAACAGGGTTGTTTACAAGAAGAACTGTTCAGGAATTCACAGCAATGTTCAGTGCAGACAATTTATACACCATTATTAGTACTTGAACTTATCACAGTTAAAGTGGACATCCAATAGAGAAACGTGGATTAAAGGAGCTCAGAAATTTATCATATGCAAAGAGGCTTGAGTTGAAACTTATTTGCCAGATTGCCTAAATATTCTTTACAAAAGTAAAAGACAGTCAGGGCTGCACTCTTTTTTAATAACTAGTATTTTTTCCATTATCTTAAAATATCCACTTTGAATTATATTAATTGCAGTGGAAGATATAATAATTTGGAAACCTAAAATTAGTGTCATTTCTAATGAAAAACATTCAACATAAAGTCTGCTTGAGTATCTGTTTTCAGACTGTAACATTTAAGTGAATTCTATTTCTCTGTGTTAGAAAATAACAGAACGAATGATGAGAGGAGAGAAATACAGCTCTATACAAAATTATATGGATTTAAACATCAAGTGTATATTCTTGGGACAGAAAATATTTAGTGACTTTAGTTACTAAATCATAATTTATAGATGGCTAATTAAGAGATGATAATGTTTTATAAGGTCTTCATGATCCCCCATGTTTTAAATGTACTTACTAATGGGAGAAGTTTAGGAGGATAATCAGCTAAATATGTTGTGGAACACAGAAAAGGAACAGGTATCAGGGTGGGGCTTAGAAATCTAAATAAAATGTTGTGGAGAATATGACATTTGATAAAAGAGTAAAGAAGATGAATGAGGGCGGGAAGGGACATCTTAAGTTGATGTTCTAACCTGAAGGCAAGTATGAAGCTGTGGAGTGAAATTTGCAAAACGTGTAGATAAAGGCCCAAGAGGCAAGAGTCACTAATGACACGTTTGGAAGGTATCATGGGAGCAGTAAAAACAAATGAGTCCAGACAAATTAGAGGCACTTGAAATCCTGTTGAAAACTTTGTTTTTACTGATTACAGAAGTCATTGGGTGGATTTTACTAGATTTGACTTAGATTTATTGATTTATTTATAGAGAAATCTTTTTTAATGAGAGATACTATAATGTTTTTATTTTAATTCCACATAATTAAGAATTTCAGAATACTATTTATTCTTTTTTTTATCTGAAAGCATTTACACATTTATTTGGAGAACTTAAGTATACATTTATTTCACATAGAACTTTTAATGTGAAGCTTAACATTATTCAATTGTGACCAATATTTGTGCCTTTAATTATGTCAAAAGTTTAAATAAACCTATATCTATGTATGTACAAAATTTTCTGTCATCTTAAAAATTCTTGAAAATAGAGTCCTTAAATTTATGCCATGGAAGAAAACCCTCTTGAAAAAGATAAATGATGCTCAGGCTCTGGCACCCTGGAGTCACCTTTTATTCTTCCCATAGGGAAGTAATTGTGTTGATATTGAGGTGTCAATGATAAAAACAGGCCTGTTCTTCTAAGACTCAAATTTAATAATTGGCATCCCTGCCATTATGGGGACAATGATGCACTTAGTGTTTCCTCCAATAAGGTTAAGGGCACATTATCTTACGAAAAGTGGCACATCTTATGAAACTCTGGCTAACCTTGAATGTACTATCATCTCAAGGCTGTCTCTGATGTCCTCCTCATCCTTATACCTCCAGTACTAAAGCTCTGGGATTATAGTATTAAGCCATCAGGCCTGGATTTTGACTTGCCTTTCTAGAACAACAGCTCCGGATACTGTTTCAATGGAAATAGCAGTGAGACACCAAAGGGGAACACAGGAATAAAAGCCATGAGAAATCATGTTTGTTTTCTGCTTAGTAAAGGAGTAGGTGAAAACAAATTATCTGATTCTTGAAAAACAATCAGAAATTGACTAATAGAATTTTCTGTAGAGAAAGTAATGGAGAAAAATCAAAAGGCACTTCAGTTGTCTCTGGCGAAGTTTAGTTAGCTGCAATGAGAAACAAAGTATAGTAAGACTTTGATAATCAAGACTGACTTTTTCCTAGTATGAGTATAACCTGATCTGATAGGTATTTAGAAGCTGTATGTATAAGATGAAGAGTTATCTGTACTGGGACTAGGTCATGTGACATGGGTGAGCAAAAAGGTGACACTGGGATGAGGATAACAGCAAGAGAGGTAAATGGAAACGAAGAGTCAAGTGAGTGGAGCCATATTTCATTAGGAGTCATTTTATTTCTATGTTTCTTTAGTAGAGCAAGAGTATGGGTTTTCCCAAGACCAATGACTTATCTAGTCTCAGCTCTTGGCCATTTTAGTAATGTCAGTTATGACTTCCATGTTATGGACTGAACCTTAAAACCAATCAAAACCTTGTTTGTCACTCCTATAACAATTGTGCCACTACTAAGTTTTGTTTTTATGCTGTTCTTTTTGGAAGTTTCAGATTGTTTCTTGTTTGTTTGTTTGAGAAAGAGAGACAAGGGGAGAGGAAGAGAAAATGAATATGAAATTCAGTGGGCAAGTAGGTTAGAAAGATAAGAAAAGAGTTGGGGAAGGGAAACTATATGATTGAATATATTGTATAATATTTTATAGATTTTTTTCAAGTGTGGGGTCATGATTACTAATAATCTAACAATGCAAAGAGTGACACCATGCCAGAGATTGATTGGTGGCTGGTAGATGCATAATACTGCAGAGAGCTCTGGGTGAGAGGTGGTAATTGATTACATGGGATTCAGAAGAGGCTATTTAGCAAGATTGGAAGGGATAGACTGGAAGTAAAAATAACAATCCATTATTTCAAGAGATGCTTGAAAGAAGGGAAATCAGATTAATTGGTTTGTAAAGGTACTGTCCTCAATGAACAGACAAGGTTAAAGATTATCAAATTACTTCAGAGAGGGTGTATGCTCAAATAAATTCCTGATAATTGAAAATATATTTTATTATACAAGATCTCATGTATCTAAGAATGAAGAAAGTTAGGAAATGAGATAGGTGAGTGGAATCTAGAGAAATCGAAAGTATTTTTGTTGTGATTGAAAGATAATCATGGCTTCTGGGTTTCTCATGGTGATCCCCATATCACCTGGTTCTGTATTTACTGACATGAAATATATCACCATCAAATATCAGTTATCTGAAAACTGTGCAAAGAAGGAGAGTCTGGAATGAAAAGAGTAAGGTTTTTATCCCAGCTTCAGTAGGAAGTGACTTCAGGTATAAATCTGACTGATGAAAACAGATAGCTTGGCATTGTGAGGCACATGTAGGTGACACAGAATATTGTTTACAACAATGGTTCTCCAAGTCCTCTGCATATCTGGGCGCTCTAAAATGTTGACTTTTGGGCAGTACTCCCAGCTCCACTTTTGATTCTTCCTCACACTGAATCCTATGGCAGCCAAACTGGAGGGCCACTGTGCTGTGGGCTCTCTTAGACCTCTGCTATTCAAATCACTGAAGGCATCTGTCATGTCATCATTGCTGATTCTTTCCTCTTCAGTTCTTATCTGCTCAAACTGTAACAAAGCCTCATCTTTCAATGGCTTAGTTTGTCACATAAATAGTTGCAGAATGTCGCATCCATCAATTACATGGAATGCTGCAAAAGTAGAAGATTTGTAATGCCATGGTGTGTTCTTTGAATTTTGAAAATTTTTTTTTTTGCATTTTTACATGCATATCATTGCATTGCATTTTCTTGCCACATTTGAAACTATAAGTAGCTAACAAAGATGTTGACATCAAGAATTGAAAAATATGCAAAATTTTCATTTAAAATTTATTTAACTCTCTACTCTCACAAATATAGAAGTTTATGAAATGATGCAAACATTTTTCTCTGGTGTTCTTTGATTTCTAATATTCATAATTAATTTTGGTAGTTAATATCTTTGACCATTAAAACTTTTCTTTTTTAAGATCACAGATAATATGATAATCAAAGCAGTAATACTTGCCTTTTGATGCTGTCAGGGCAGAGACTACACTGAATCCATTTGAACAGCAAAGAAAGCTTAATTTAAAGCTAGTACTATAGGAGATTCTTCTGAAAGACATGGTAGGAATGCTTTTTTTAGTTCTGGATGAGAAGGAAACCAGAAGATAAGAGTATTACCTGATTGGCTTTACCAAGAGGGAAATGAATTTCCTTTCCTCTCTGTGATGGGATGTAATTGTGTAATGTAGAGCAAGGTTCCACCCTCAAAACTTATGCTGCTTCCCTCTGGAAGCACCCTTTCTGTTTATAGTTTAGAAAAAAATTCTAGGTCCTTGAGAAAGACATCCTATGGTTATAAAAACAGGAAAAAATTAAAAAATGTTTATATCTTAAAGGAGAGAAGAAAACAATTACTATCACAAGTTTCTAAGATCACATGTTCTCTAAGGAGCCGTTCTCAAGCCGTGGGTCATGATTCTTTAGGGGGTCACATGACCCATCATGGGGATCACCTAAGACCATCAGAAAAGATAGATATTTACAATACAATTCATATCAGTAGAAACTTACAGTTAAGAAGTGGCAACAGAAATAATTTTATGGTTGGGGTAATCACAGCATAAGGAACTGCATTATTAAGAGGGTTGAGAACCTAATATAAGGAAAGGGAGGTCAAGGCCCCAGTCTGGAAGACACATGGCTGCCAGCTTCTCAGGCTGAGGGAATCCATAGGAGGCTATGCTTAATGCAGGTTTTGTATTCATTCTTCAAGAAGAGTTGTAACTTGCTATGATAGGAGGCAGTGTTTTAAAGCTAGTTGATTCATGTTGGAAAATTGCTCTCTGAAGTGCTGTGTTTTAAAATTTATACATCTGAAGATAGGCTACAAGAGTCCTCTATTTTTGCATGTGTGCCAGTGTATAATTGCTAAAAAAGAATCACTCTAAATTTAATTTCATGGACCAATTTTTTTTGTTAACAAATTTGTTAGCGTTTTATTCATGTTTATACTTTGCTAATATAATTACATTAATATACTTTCCCCCCTTAACATTCTTTTTTCTATTTTATTTTATTTTTCTTTATTAAGAAATTTTCTACTAACTCCTCATGCTGTCCACAGACCCCCCTCCTCCCTCCTCCCACCCCCCAGCCCTCTTTCCCAAGCCACCCCGCATCCCCACATCCTACAAATCGAGGTCTCCCATGGGGAGTCAGCAGGACCCAGATCACTGAGCCTAGGCAGGTCCAAGCCCCTTCCCACTGCACTAAGGCTGTGCAAGGTGTCACACCACAGGCACCGGATTCCCAGAAGACTGCCCATGCACCAGGGACAGATCCTGATACCCCTGCCTGGGTGCCCCCAAACAGTTCGAGCCAAACAACCATCTTCCGTGTCCAGAGGGCCTAGTCCAGTCCAATGGGGGCTCCACAGCCACCAGTCTACAGTTCATGGGTTTCCACTAGTGTGCTCCGGTCATCTCTGCACATCCTCCCATCATGAGCTCCATGTCCCTCGCCTGCAGTATCTCTCCTCTCTCTCATCAAATGGATTCCCGAAACTCAGCCTGGTGCCTGGCCGTGGATCTCTGTATCTGCCTCCATCTGTCACTGGACAAAGGCTCTATGATTCATGGACCAGTTTTTAAGCAGACAATACAGTATCCCATTTTCAGTTCCCAGGGGAATTGAACTTTTGATATGTGCATTGTCTATCTGAAATAGACAATTCCTCAATTTTATGGGAAATTGACATTTTTGGAAATTTTAATTTTCTTGTATTCTTTTCCTATTTTCAAAGAAAGTGTAAATCTATTTGATGGTTTAGAAGGGGGAATCTCCATACAGTGTACAAACAGCTAATAAAAACTGGGCAATATTTTGTCCACAGGAATATTTTATATCTTTATTACCAGCTCCTTGTTTTGATTAGGAGCAACTGGGGTTAGAATGTTGGTCAGTATGCGACTTTTCTCCTTTTTGGCTTCAAAGAGGATAGCTATTGCCTTGGTAAAATATGGAACAATAGTATTCTTTTGTACAGGAAAAATCCCTTTGTGGAAGAAGGAAAAAGTAGATGTTTATAGGATAAATGATATGACAGAATTACAGGAAAGCAAGAGAAGCCACTAACACATGAAGCCCACCCCCCTCTAACACACCACTCACCTGTGGCACACCAGAGTATATAAAGCTGTGTGCTCTAACTTGCTCTGCTAAGACTATTTTTAACACTTACATATCCATTTCTTGTTTATGTATTTCAAACCCTCTGTCTTTTCATATTAATTAAATTATGAAACCTTTGATATTTCTCAGAAATAAACATGTATCACAGGAGAAAGTAAGTATATGAAGCTCATTGCTAGTGGTCATCTCACCTAAAAAAAAAAAAAAACTAAGCTGAGCATTATACAGACATATCACTACATTCTATATCTGTAATAAGTTGTATTATCAAAATATTATTCTTACTTGAATAGTAGAACATTACTATATTATCACATTATTATTCTTGATTTCCTTATAATCGAGATCACATTTTTGTATTCCCATCATTTTTTAAATAATTAACTGTTATTCCTAAATAGACACTGTTGTATTTGGTTAACAGGCTAAAATAATGACCTGAAACTTATAGATGAGACAGTTCTATAAGCATATTACTTCCATCTAGTGTGTAAGAAAAAGGCTTCAACAAATGTGTAAATAATGAGAAATGAGGAAAGAGTAAGAGGAATCACGTGGTTGACTTTTTTTAACAGTGTACTTTTAGCCTCCATTTTTAATCAATAAAATGTCAGAATCTTTGTAGAACCTCAAGGGAGAAAATAAAATATTAATTGTGCCTTTTGTGATTAGATATTTCATTGAGACTTTATCTCATATTTATAGTGGTTCAATTCCCAGAAATTAAATGATATTATGAAGTTTTATATGTAATCAATAGAGATTATGTATAACATGCATTCAGAACTACATTCTGTATCTATAATATATGACATACATGTGCATGTGAAACATATGTAAACTTATGTTGTTTATATTTGTAATTTAATACACACGAAATCTAAATTTAAAAGATACAAGTCAATATTATTCAGTTTTCCTTATTTGCTGCATTGATGTTTGTGTTGAAAGATTTTTTTTTTCTTACTACCAAAATGGAATTAATGGAGATTATATAGATAAAATAGCTGGCCTCAAAAGCCAGTGAAATAGGTTTTCATACATTTTCCAGTTTACACATCATGCTTCTGACACTGAAGTTTGTAAGGAAGGAAACAAATCGGAAAGAATGAAAAGAAGAAAGGAAGGTAGGGAAGAAAAGATGGGTGGAGGATGGAAAAAAGAAAGGGAGAGAAGGGAAGAGGGAGGAGAAGGAGAGAAGGGAAGGGGAGGAAGAAGGGAAGGAAGAATGAAGAAAGGAAGATTGGTTGGCTAGAAAGGTAGAAAAGGAGGGAAGGGACAAGAAATGATAATTTTGATGTGAGTATCTAGTAACCACTATGCATCAGAATTATGTATAAACTAAAAATTAGATCTTGAAGGTTCCTCAGCACTCCAACCTCCTGAGTGTTTGTATTCCTTCATCAATATGCACATGAAGTTTATGCCTATTTCCATACCAGTGTTAAAGGAAGTAGTCCTTTCTCCTCTCTGCAGAAATACATAAAATCTGCATTTCTCTTAATAATCTCTTGGCCTGATTTCACATTTCAACTGAAATTCTCAGTACATAGATATTTTTTCTATATTTTATAGTGATTCAAACATCTATATAGTTACCTTTTATTCACCAAATTATTTGTGATTACAAAGATATTGAATGTAGCACAATTTGTATAAACATTTGGGTAAGCTCATACAGAACATAAGAACATGTTGAACAGTGGAATGTGTATGATTATTAGATTGCTATTATCAACCTTCTCTGTAATTCCTGCTCTGGAGTCATCATGGGCTGCAATTTTGTAGCAGACATCCATCCCTTCCTTCCCTGAAATTTCAGGACAAGTGCTGAACTCATTACATGCTCAAGAACCACAGAGTCCTCCCTCACCCACCTTCCTCCATCATGTTCTCATTTGTTTCTTCAAATTTTGTGATACATGAAATTCCATTTTCAATTTCTTTCTGTTAAAACAAGCTCTTGCTTTTTTATACTAAATCAACCTGCAACAGTCTATCAGTAGTCATTCACCCTGAGGAAAAATTATGTACTTCTCCTGGGAGACACATTGTTTGTTTCTTTTGCACAATGCATAAAGAATAGCAAGAGTTTCCTCCCTCTCATGTCTATATAAGAATAATGAGAATTTTTATAATCTTATTTCTCCTCTTTGATTTATTTTGTTGTTTGTTCAAAACTAGGTACTTAGAAAATGTCACTGGCATATAAGAAGGTGGAAAAAGCTAATGAAATTGACAATTTTGTATTGTTGTAAATGATGCTGAAGTAGAAAAGAGTAAATTATGATTATGAAAATACATGATGGCTAGATATATAAATAAACAATGAAAATGCTTGTAGAAATATATGTATGTATATATTTCTATTTTATCTGTCTATATATTATAATGTCAGGAATTGAAGGTTAATCTTATGTTTGAATGGTATGATATTCAGGAGTGCTTAACTCTAGACAAATTAAGTATTTCAAAAAGATACCACCAGTATCATAGCTCTACTGGCATTGAAACTGGGTGCGGAAAGTGTTTATCACCTCCTATTAAGAGCTTGACTGGAAATTTAGTTCTATCTACCAGCTTTTTCCTATAAGGAAAAAATGTATAGTAAAAAAAATAAGAAAGAAAGAAAGACCTGACAAGATTTCAGTTTTTTTTAACCATTGGAGGTTTGTTTTGTTTTGTTTTGTTTTGTTTTTTCATGCTGAAACTTCAGGGCAGCTGTCTGTAGTAGGAGTACAGACATGTTCTATATCGGAAGTTCAGGAGAGTTGGTCATGCATCACCTATCCTGCCCTGGTGGATAGATGGCTGGAGAGGTGTCTGGCAGGACTGTATAGTCATAAACGTTCTCCTATCTAAACATTACCAAACATTTACTATGACAAAACTGAATACTTGGTTGCAGCTTCAAGCCATCGGACTTAAAAGTCAGAGATTTTCAAGAGCTGAATTGTCAGCATGGAAAATCTTTATTAGAATTGGGTAAGATGTGTCTATAATAGTTCAGAACTTGTTGAAATAAGTCAAGGATATGGAAGTTATTCAATCCCTTGTTGATTCTTCTAGATGAAGACATAATTATGAATTGTTGCACCAAAGAACAATAAAAATGCTTAAAGTCAGAGACTTCTGAAATTTAAGAGCTATTGCATTGTTTATTGAGGTAGCAATTGCATGTTACTACAGAAACTGATGGGTGGTGGTTCTCCATGGACAAGCACTATAGTAGAGAGTTTCTGATCTCTTTCTACATGGACCATATGCTTTGTCTCTGTGTTTAGGTGCCATTTTTCTATACTGAAGCCTGCACATTACATGTCATAATAAGGTTAAATTAATATATTTACAGAAAAGAAATTATCACAATTGTGTACCACCTTTCATTTCCTAGTACTGTTATCTGCAAATTTTGGCTACTCCACCCAATGTTTTGCTCCATGGCAAATCTTGTGAGAATCTTGAATTGACATCACGTACATCTTGATCTTGTCTGGTCTTGAATACAGAGCTTCTTCTTTGGGATGGAAACAAGTCTATGAAATTTGTGTGTTGTGGGATGTCTTCCTGTAGCTGTGCATATGTATTGCTCTGATTGGTTGATAAATAAAGCTATATTGGCCTATGGCAAGGCAGCTTAGAGGCAGGCAGGAAATACAAGCAGATAGACAGGAAGAAGAAAGGAGAGGAGAGAGAGAGACGCCAGCCTGCAACCCAAGGAACAACATGCCAGCAGACTGGTAAGCCAAGGAACATGTGGCAAAACATAGATTAATAGAAATGGGTTAATTTAACATATAAGAGTTAGCTAGCAAGAGGCCTGCCATAGATTATATAGTTTGTAAATAATATAAGCCTCTCTGTATTTACTTGGGTCCCAGAGGCTTTAGGACCAGGCAGGACACAAGAAAACTTCTGACTACATTTGTGTCTGAAATGTGGTGGCATGAACTGTGCTTCTTTTCTCCAACTCATTTCAGCAGATTTAAAGTGCATAAGGACAAGTTGCTTAGATGAAGGAGTTGTGCTGGGGTTGGTGGGAGGATTAGTCAACAATATAGATGTTGTTTTCAGGGAGGACAAAGAGCAGTTGGCTTCAAAGTACCTATGAAGGAAGAGATTTTTCATGAATGCATAACAAGCACACACTTGTTGTTAATGTACATACCATTCAAGGAAGTCAGTGGTGGAAGTTCCCTGAAGAAGTAATTATTAAAGCCATGAAAATTCCCCTAAAAATAAACTTAAATGAGAGGATTAACTCAGATGAGAGAATTAAGCTAAAAGATTCTTGGACAAACAATTATCTCAGTGAGTTATGTTTTTAGATCACACACAAAAATCCCATGGCACCTATTCCCTGTGCCAATGCCATCTAACCCTGTTCATCAATTCCTCTGCCCTTGCATTGAAATTTCCCTGGGCTCCATATGTTAATTATTCTATCCCATTTCCAGAGCACTGGATGGTAAGATGTGATATTATGAGTCATAAAAAGACCTCTTTCACCCAATCCCAAGGGCAGAGGACATTTTTTTCCTTACAGTTATTGTACTGAGAGGCATATCACTAGGCTTTGTGGAAATTTAAAGCTCCTCTAACACATCTGGTGCTAATCAAATCTGGGATAAATATTTGTTTTTCTTAGGTTAAACCATTCAATTGATCAGTTAGGGACACCTATACTTTACTTCATCAGTAAATGTTACATGTAGTGTTAATCAACAGAATGTTAAAATTTGATTTTTTGCCTACAGAATTATAAAAGTGTTTGCATTGTTCCCTTTTTTTTGGAGTGCATGTGCATCCAAAAAAAAAAGGTGAATATGAACTTTACATTTACAGATGCCAGCCAGATTGATCATGGAAGAAATTTGTGGAATTTAAAGGTTACCGTTTACAGGTGGTAGGAAGGAGGAAATTGAGAAAATCTAGGTGGGGGGAACCTTAACTGTCTATGATAGATGGAGGGTAACATAGAGGGAGAGGGAAGGACAGATAATTAACATTAAGGATGTTTGAAAAAGCCATAAAGAAACATTGTTATATAAGTTTACTTAAAAACATATATAGAGTCTCTCTCTCTCTCTCTCTCTCTCTCTCTCTCTCTCTCTCTCTCGTGTGTGTGTGTGTGTGTGTGTGTGTGTGTGTGTGTGTGTATTATACTGAGTTATGCTACAAAGTAAGACAACAGTATCCCCAAGAACCATAGCCTTACTGACAAAAGTCCTGGTTCCAGGCATGGGAAACTTCCCTTTGCCTTGTACATCAAGGAAGTTCAAGAGACTCCTAAAACAATACAGACCATTATTATTACCCTTTACAGTTGCCTCCCAGAACTTGAAGATATGACTGTGTTGCTGAAGATACAACACACTTGAGACAGGGTACTGGAATAAATTGAGTTATACCTTACTTGGAAGCCTCCTTTAAGAGCACTAGCTCTCATAGTACCAGAATGAGCTATACAAGCTGCCAAGGGAGTAAAGCAATCAGTAATCATACCCAGCTGGAAAGGCAATAAATGACCAGCCCACAATAGTCCACAATAGTGCAAGAGTGCCATTTTTATCTTGGGGTAATCAACAGGTATCTAATTGAACTTAAAACCAGAAAAATAAGAGAATTCATGTTGAGTACTTTAAACTCAGTCAAATATCTATGGCTGGAGAGGCCAGAGCCTCTAGAGAACATCATTCTAGTCACATTTTCACATTTTCTTAAACCAATGTAATTTCTAACTGTAATATAAACACTTATACTCACAGATAATTATAGCTCTCACACATTACCATGTAAATAATCATTATAATGGAAGTTTATTTTTGTTTTGTTTTTTTGTTTTTTGTTTTTTGTTTTTTGTTTTTTTTCTTTTTTTTTCAGCAGATGAAGTCTGTTGTCCAGATTCACAACTGGTCAAAATGCAGAGACTAAGTGACAGCTAGGTGCCCATTGCCTTGCTGATAGATCTATAAGATAATCACCATACTTAAGGTTCAGGAAAGTTGTGGAAGATGGAGTGGAGAGACGGTAAGAACCAGAGGATCAAGATGTCTGCTGAGGGAATGGGTCTTTTGGGAAGGCCATGGAAAGGGCACAGGTGATATTTCAAAAGTAGGGTTGTTTAAATAAGCCTTGCATGATAACAACACAAGTTGACAGAGCAGTGTGAATAGGGAAAGTTTCATAGGGCCCCACCCTTAGATGAAAGCTATAGGCAATCAATGGTCATTCAGAGAAGGAAATTGTTTTTCTCCAAGAGTGAGCCCTTGAGAGGTCATCCAATTCTGATTGATCAGCTCCAAGCAAATGTACACTGAAGAAAGAACAAATGGACTCATATATGCACATATGTATGAAAATAATAATTAAAAGAAGAAATCATAAAAATTGAGAGGAGCCGGGCGGTGGTGGCGCATGCCTTTAATCCCAGCACTCGGGAGGCAGAGCCAGGCGGATCTCTGTGAGTTCGAGGCCAGCCTGGGCTACCAAGTGATCTCCAGGAAAGGCGCAAAGCTACACAGAGAAACCCTGTCTCGAAAAACCAAAAAAAAAAAAAATTGAGAGGAATTGAGGGGTACAGAACATGTTGGAGGTGGAAAAGAAATGTATCAAATGATCTAAATACAGTGCTCACTAATGAAACTCTCAAGGTATTTTAAATTATAAAATTGTATTATAAAAGTAGAGTTAAGGTATACCAAGAGAGTAAAAGCCACAACAAGGTAACCTAGGCAAGGCATCTTAAAACCTGTGGCAATTTATTATGACTGCCCTGTGACATTTAAAGTTATAAAAGTTGAATTTTTAAAAATATTATTCTATATGGGAAATCAAGAATAGTAGGGGTCATGCTTATTAGGTCCATTTTATATTATATATCTAAAGCATCAACAACACTAGGAAAGTATTTGTTTTCTTGGGTATTTGAGTTATAATTTTACTCTTTCATAGTATTGCGTTTCTCTCCTAATGTAAGAAATTTTCCTGAATATCTGTTCTATGTATTGGTGAATTTTCATATTCGCTTTTAACTCTGTATCAGGCTCCAATATTTCACCCATTGCATCTCTGATGACATGTTGCATATGTGAAACTTTTTAAATTTTCTTTGGTTGTTTGCCATTGTCACTTCCCTGAGATATTTTCATCTGCTTTGTTTCCCAATTTCTATCCATATGTTCACCTTCAGTAGGTTTGTTCAAATATTTTGTAGTCACTTTAGTCTCTTGAGGGCAATAAGACCCACATTCCTGGGCTCAGCTATTTCTACCCAAAATAACCCCCACAAAAGTCACATTCAATGAGAAGTTTGCCTACCAAGAAGTGACTTTTTGATTGCTTCGTATACTATCATCTTTGTTGTCTCATTATCTCTTTTGAGTGTTCATTTTCTAACATGTCAGATAGTTTTATTGTTGAGAAACAAAGAAGACACACCTCTGTGCGTTATACAGTCTGTTAGAACTAATGAAGAGGGACACAGTGACTACTGAAAGTGATCTTATTACTCACTGATCATGACGCATGTCATGTACCCTGGAACAGGACTGACAGCACAGTATCTTGTCATTTATGTACTATGGAATTATGCTTAGTTAATAAAGTCAGACACTTGACATTAAGTGTACTCAAGCGAACTATTGTGACTGGAATTTTTGCTCATTAGAAGACTGTAGAACAAGATTCCTACTAGGCTAAAGCTTCTTTTTTAGTGTGTGTGTGTGTGTGTGTGTGTGTGTGTGTGTGTGTGTGTGTATGTGTATGTGTGTGTGTGTGTAATAAAAGGAAAAAAAGTACTATTACTCAGGATCTTCCTTATAGAAAAAGAAATGTTGGTTCAGTACTGAGTTTCCGTTTTGCTGTCAACTTATTTTAATTATCGAAAATTGTAAACAGAATAGAGATGAAAACGAAACTATAATTTGATAAGCCACTGGAAAATCAAGGAAATTTGTTGTGAGAAAGGAAAAGCCAAGAACTCTTGGTGTACTCTTCAAGGTACAACTCTGTATATTTATGAGTATTTTGATTGTATATATAGATATATTTAAACAAACTAGATATGCATAATTAACTAGGCAAACATTACTAAATGATTAAATCTAATAAAACATATGTTTTACATATTTAGGAATACTATGCATACTTTTAAATAATCCAGAGTAAATACATTCAAGAAGAAGATAGTGGTACTGGGAATATGTAACATTTCAGGTAACATCTGCAGCTAAGGCAGACAAGACACCAAAGATTTCCAATACATCACTAAGGCCATGAAACCAGACTTAGTGGTTTTGGTGTATGGTTAGACAAATGAGTAGAAAATGGGTTAAATATCTGTAATTAATTTTATTGATTTATAACATAATTTATATACTTATAATTCAAGATTATAACAAAAAATTCACATTTTATTTAAGTTTAATTGACCTATAAGAAAACTGAAACAGGCTGGAAGAAATGGTTCTGCATCAACGACTCACTTAAGTTCAGTTCTCAAACCCATGTATGGCAGTTCACAACTACCTCTACATCCAGCTCCAAGGGATCTGACTCCTGGGGCTCAGAAGGACATCTACAGTCTCATGTTCACACACAAATGTGTGTGTGTGTATGTGTGTGTGTGTGTGCGTGCGCGCGCTCACGCACATCTACACATACACATGCACACTTTAAAAATAAAAAGATAAGTTTCTAAAATCATGAATTTTAGGCTTGAGAGAGATTCCTCAGAAGTCACGAGCACTTGCTGTTTTGCAAGTACTGGGTGTAGCTGGAGAATTTCTCTCCAGCTCCCTCTACGCCCCACCAGTCCCGGAGCCCACTTATAAAATAAACACACAGACTCTTACATTGTTTAAACTGCTTGAACATTAGCTCAGGCCTATCATTGTCTAGCTCTTACTCTTATATTTAGCCCATTTCTATTAATCATTACTTTGCCACATGGCTTGTGGCTTACCCGTACTTTACATCTTCTTTGTCCTGGCAGTCTCTCCCTCTCCCTTCCTGTCCCTCAATTCTCCTCTCTGTTAGTCCTGCCTATACTTCCTGTCTGGCTACGGGCCAATCAGTGGTTTTATTTATATAGAGCGATATCCACAGCAACTGGGTTCAGTTTTCTTGCTTTGCAAGAGGACCTGGGTTCAATTCTTAGCAGCTAATGGTGGCTCACAAGCACCTGTATCTCAAGTTACTGTAGATCTGATACCCTCTTCCGGCCTTGACAGACACTGCATGCTCATGGGACAGGTATATGTAGACAAAACATTCAGATACCTAAAATAAACAAATATTTATAAAAATGAAGTTAAAAAATAATTCAAATGTAAAGATAAAAGCCAATTTTATCTGTTTAAAAATATGTCATTTTAAATTGCAAATTTGGGTAATGGAATTTAAAATCTGTATCTTAATTATAAGCCCAATTTTCAAGTAAATCAATAGATTTCCAAAATACACACAGTATTCACAGTATTCAATGAAATTTTGAAATATTATTGTCCAGTGAAATAGTTGAAATTTGTATCCATTAATGGATTGAGTCAAAGGATAGTATACAGCTGGGACACTGAAGGTTCACATCAGTAACTCTATCTTTCACTCAGAGCAGGGTTTCTCTATTTAAGATCTCATCACATGGGAGATTTGGTGCCATTTCCTTAATCGAATGGGACATTGTAAGTAAAACAGTGATTATTGAGAAGTTATTCTAGTTATTCTTCCTGTTGAGCCAATGAGCCAATGACTTCCCAGTATACTTGCTTCTTTTTTTTTTCCCTCTAGAAGCTAAAGCTTAAGCACATTCTTTGAACATGAGAATGCACTTCACATAGGGCTGCCTCCTTACCTTTATTCTTTTTCCAGACTGTGCATCTTCACCTCTGACTTCTGCAAACCTCATGAGGTTCTTGGTTTCATCTTCACTCTTTTTATTGTGCCGTTACCCAGTGGAGATTATTGGTATTTTGGTGAGTCTGATTACTTGTGAGCTCAAGTTCAAGGGGAACATCTTGGGAGACAGAAATGAATTTTGTCCCATAGTCAGTTGAAAGGCTTTGTATGGGCAATTTGTCAATATAGGGATAAGTTCAGTAGTTTGGCATTTGGAGAGAAGACGTTTGTAGCCTTTCAAAAAGAATAGTATAAGATCTTGAGGGTGATTAATTTTGAATTCAGAGGGAACATTCTTCAGTGCCTGTCTGTTAGAGATCATTTATAAGGATCTGTAGCAGAGTAATATGTGGTTGACCAAGAACATTAGACCCTTGAAATTCTCCCATAAATAACAAGAAAGACCTTGTGATAAAAAAATCTTAATTCTTTTTTTTTTTTATTCAGCTGGGAATCTGGGAACTAGGTTACTTTAATATTAAGGTTAATACTATTATATTTTTACCATTATGCTGTTAAAGTCAGTGTGTATTCAAGATAAAATTAACTTATCATAATAAATGAAGTTCTTCTATATGCCTGTCTCACTAAACAATGAGGACTGAGTCATTGGCATTGTTATGTTTCTGTGTTTGTGAGTAAAACAGCATCTGCAGCATAGTATAAACAATGTAAATATATGCTAATCAATGAATAAATTAATGACAGACACAACCATCTGTTATTCTAATCATGTTCCAATGAATTGGATAATATTTATTGTTTATTATTTTGCTTAAAATAAAGTGAGTTAAAACTTCCTAATAAAAAGCAGTTATAAATAGTATAGAAACATTCCCAGATAACATTTAATAGCTTTACAAGTGTGTCTGTAATGAACTTTAAGATATAGCTTCCCCTGTAATTGCTGACAACTGTGTTGTTGTAAGTTGAAGATCATGCATGCTTATCAGCAGTTCTATTGACTTATACCCGTTCTGTTTATTGATTACTTAATTAGTTTTCTGAGATAGCTAATCAGAGAGAGATGTAGGTATTTAGGAGTCTTTCATTAAACCATGCTGAGAAATTTAAAAGGGAGAAATGTGTGACTTGAAACTAAAGCACAGTAAAGGCAGAGCTCCTGTGAACCATGGATAGAGTCTCATATTCTATCACAATTAAAACAGCTAAAGCTTAATTTGTATTTTCTTATTAATAATAATAATTTTGGCCCATTTGTTACAGAAAGAAACCACATATACACAAAAGACTATAAGAGAATTTCTACTTGTTTCTGAATGTAGCTTAACAGAATTAAAGTCACATTTTCACTTTTTATTAGAAATCTTATAATAAAATATAAAAGTTATCAGCATTTTTTATATTTTAAAGTTAATACACATTAATTTTGCATATTTTTGTTTAATTATTCACTACTTTGTGGTGTTAAATTTATACACAATCACAGTTTCAGTAACTTTCAAACTGAGGTTTTTAGCATTCTCCCTTAAAAATTAATGAGAGGACCAGAGCATCTGCAGCTTCTCTCAATTGTCCCATGTCAAATGGATTCTTGTATGTACCACACACTATTTCTCTTTTTTAATTCAAGAGATTGTACCATGGGCTTCAAGCTGAAAGTGCCTTCTGCCACTGGGTTACACCCAGACCATATACTATAATTTAAGAAGAATGGCAATTTCATGTTTTTTCAATGTTACGTCAATTTTTACAAGCTTGTTTCTTTGCTTCTATATATCTTTATTTTTGTTTGGTGTCATGTTTCTTTTATGTTGACTTCAATAAAGTAAAATGGATAGCATTATGTGTATGAAAGTTGAATGCTAATGATGTATGAGTAACTGTGCCCTGATCTATGTGAAGACAGATGAAGTGTTTCACTCTAGAGGGTTCTAGATACATATTAGGAAGGTTTTTGTTGTCAAGTTATATCCTTTTAAAAATTAATAATATTTAATTTTTTAAAATGAAAATATGGTGAACATAATCATTTTC
The DNA here is from genome assembly GCA_902168405.1 of Peromyscus aztecus. Lineage (NCBI taxonomy): Eukaryota > Metazoa > Chordata > Mammalia > Rodentia > Cricetidae > Peromyscus > Peromyscus aztecus. Next base: position 15,066 of record CABHPQ010157857.1, on the reverse strand, counting down.
CCCATTCCCTGTCTTCACCTAACCTCTCCCATATAACTCACCCCCTTAGTGCTATCTCAAATGCAAGACCTTTTTCTCATCTTTTTTATTAAAAGTATCTTCTCATAAGTCTTTTAGGGAACAAATTTACAAAAATGTTTTGTCAAAAGTATTCACATCTAGCATATTTAAAAAAAACTGATATGGTAAGCTCTAAGTCAGATGTAATGCTTTTGTTTGTTTTAAGCTCAAAATATTGGAGATACTTGAATGAATGTCTAGTTTATAAAAAGTTAGCTACTCACTTATTCATTCTTTCACTCAAGCATATAACCAATATTTATTAAGCATACAACATTTGTTCATGTAAAAATTGAACCAGAAAGCTTTTTTGTTTCAGGGCAAATGGTTTTCATTAAAAATTGTTTTTTAAATACAGAGTAATAAAAGTCTTATGTGTATCTCCAGCTCCCACCATTCCTTTCTTTAGTCATTTATCTAGTTATTTAGCTGACATTTATTCATCAGTCACTGCTTATTTATATAAAGACAGTATACTCAGGACATGAGGGGTATCAAAGTTATTTATGACTAAATTCAATTTAATGAAATGAATATATAGAGGGACACATAGGAAAAATGTGTAGAATTTAATGTCTGAATGTGAGAAAAAGAAATAGCAATTGAAAATAAGAAGATAACTTTTTAAAGTTCAAAAATTTTCTAACCATTTTGACTTTTGTGGGTTTATTTTCTAGTGTATATAATTTGGGGAATAAATCTAATTAAACATATATATGAAAATTAATATTTAGCTTTTGATCCCATGCCTTGCATACTCTGAGAAATGGGAAGAACAGCAAGGTGTCCAATGAATGTTATTGTAGTCTTCATCACAGCATCATAGAGTTCCATTTACTGCAATAGTTTAACAGGACCTGTGAGATTTGGACTGAGGCATAATGTTAACATGAAGTAGTAATGAAAAGTGCAGAATGGTATGTTATCATGTGTTTAGGGTGAAGACACAGAAGATGACTCAGTTGATAACTGCGTGCTGTATAAGCATGAATTGGAGTTCTGACCGTTAAGTACACCCTTGTCAATCCCCAGTGGGTATGACAACCCAGAACCAAAGAGACAAAAGCAGAGGACAATAGCAGAACGATAGTTATTCTGACTATTTGGATCAGCAAGCTCTGAGTATAAAATTATATATATATATATATGTATATGTGTGTGTGTGTATGTATGTATGTGTGTGTTTGTGTGTGACTTTCTTTTCTTCAGTCTACTTTTTCTACTGTATTTCTACTAAAAAATTCACTCAATACTATTTATAACAAAATATTAGAAACAAAGGTTATTTTCTTCAGTATGCCAGGAGGAGGAAAAAACTTTTTAAATCACACCTCATAAGAATTTTCTTATGAGCATACTTAGATTATTCTCAGATATATTCTTCTGCACTAGGTAATTATAGGTAGCTTTAAAAGGATTGCAGAACTTTTGTATACTACTTTGTAGTAATCTTCCAATTAGTGTAACTTATGTGCCAAGAGTCTGTTTAATTTTGCATCATCTTTACAAAATTAATTTTTATAAAAAGGATGTTTCCCATATTTGTTGCACATGAAAAACATACCTAAATTTGTATGCAAAACTGAAATTTTCTAACCTGTGGGTCAGAGAATTTTAGGTCTCAGAATTGTGTGCTAAAGGCATTTTCCCCCTATTTCCTAACATTTTAGTCATGTGATGATTTTTATTTCCAGAGGAATCTATCCATTGATCAAGTGAATAATCTGTTGAATTGTTTTTTAATCTCAGACCAGCTAATTATATTTCTATATTAAAACGTAGATGGGCCAACAAAGTGTAGGAGCATATGCTAGCTGCATGCATAAGTTATACTCAAGGTGGAATATTTAATTGGAGGAAAAACTGTCACTCTGCCATGTCCTTCCGTAAATCAAAGACACAAGTATTGAAATTGTACTGAATATCTCCTTGTATATTTCATTTTAATGACAATTATAGACTACCTTAGCAATGGTGCTTAATTAAAAGTCAAGATCAGATTTAGCTCTAATGGCCCAAGCCCATCAGAGTAGCTCAGTGTAGAACACTAGCCTAGCACACACAGACCTGGGGTTAAATTCCTAGTACAGAAAAAAAAATTTAAAAAAAGTCAAATAAGATTTAGCTTTAAGTAAAATCTGATAATATTAAGTCTCCGTATTTGAGTGAAATATAATAACCTAATACTGTCTAAAATTATCTTTGCTGTGGGGAATTCCACATATTTGTGACTAATGATATGTGTAAAATTCATAACTTGCTTCTTTTACACAGAAGTAGGTAATCACACACGTGGGATGACCTTAAAGTTTGTGTTCTCTTCGGATTTTGCAAAGCCATATTTACAGTCACTTTCTGGAAACAGCACCTGTGATGGCCTTGCTGATTCATTTATTCTTTAACATCTCTGTCTAAAGCCTTCCTAACTCCTTTCTTTGAAGCTTACATTCAGTTCAGATATTCTGCCTATGAAAGAAGTGGAAAATTACTGGTGGGGTTCCTTTCTCTAACTTCTCTTGTGCTCTAAATCATTTACTAGGCTTTGCTCAAAAAGTATTTGGACAATACTGTTCTTGAAAATGAGAAAGATAAGTTGTAATTTCATAAGCTAAGTGAAGTTAATACTTATATTAGTAATTGTATAAAAATGTTAGTTGATACACAAATTAGACAAAAATACATGAAGAGGGTATTTTATTGTTAGACAAATATTTTTTAGACCTGATTAGATCTTGGTGATTTATTGTTGTGTTTTACATCTCTTCTACAGACTAACAGCTTCGCCATTGTTCACATAAACTGTGGTTGTTTCCCTGGTGGGTCTATTTATTGCTATCTCAGCATGTCCAGCTGTTTGTTCCCATTCAGTACCTATGGAGTCAATGTTTGAACCAAGGAGCTTTCAAGAAATAGAAATTTAGAAGACTGCATTTCTTCACATGCAGAACCTTATTAGTGACTGCTCCAAGGAGGAAGAAGGAGGAATGTTCCTATTTTAGTAGAAAAATCATATACTGAGCCTTAAAAAAAAAAAAAAAAAAAAAAACAAGTGGAGCTGCCAGAGAGCATCAGCTGTTTTTGTCATCGTTGCAAGGCACAGATATAGTTATGGATCTGATTAATTCTGAATAGCACACATTAATTAAAGTTTAATAACACTTCATTTAATTAGGTTAGGTGTTCTCAGAAGCCCTTGGAAGCTAGATTTTATTATTCATAGAAGCAAAAATGCCCACTTCTTACTCAACATAATGATCCCATGTGAAAAGGAATCTAGTGAGAGCTGCGGGGGGAAGCATGTGAAAATCAGCATCAAATATGACCCTGGGAGGCTTTAGCTGCTCAAATCTTTAGCTTCTAAATTAACTCATCTTTCATACCACATGATTCAGCGGAGGGGCTGAAAACACTGTTAGATCCCAGGGCCAATCAGAGATAAAGAAAACAGCCTCTAACTTCAAGGACATGAAATCTAGTAGGATTAAACAAAAGGAATTTCAGGGTGATGCATTGGAATTTCGGAACCTGCTGACTAGAGGCCGGATGTGGACTGCTGCTGATGTGGGCCTTGCCTGCTGGCTGCGCTTTCACTCTGAGCTTTCCTCTTTCTTCAGGATGTCAGTGGTGCCTTAGTTACAGAGTCAGGCAGGACCTTGTGTTAAAACATTTCAGAAAGGCAACCACAGAGTATTACAGCAAGCACAGCCCTGTAGAACCACATAGGCTGCTTTACAGTTGAACTGGGCCCTGCTGTGAAAGCTGTCCTTCTTCCCCAAAAGACCTCAGATGAGGAGCCACATTCCTGACTTGGATGAAATGTTACCAATAAGATTGTCCAGCTGCATCTATACTGTACCTGTCCTAGCCATTGGCATTCTGAGCTCCAGCCAGCTTTCCTTTACAGGTTTCTCTCATGACCAGACACAGCATTTGCAGTTTCTATTCTGTGCCCATACCTCTTTCCCTGTTGATCTTTCTGATCACAAAGTTCATCATGTTCCCTTAAAAACCCTGACCTAACTATGGAAAACTATAATATAGTGGGTTTTTTAATATAGCAGTTACAATACTCAGAAATGGATTTGTATTTTACATGCTTTTTAAAAATCTTGGTGTATATATTTGTGTATGTGAAATGTGCATAGGTGTGCATGCTTGCATTCACGTTTGTGAGTGTAGGTGTGGACATGCCACAGTGCTTCTTGAAGTCAGAGAGCAACTGAGATGTCAGCCCTACCTACCATCTTGTTTGATACAAAATATCTTCATTGTTTGCCATTGCATATACCAGAAGAAATGGCCCATGATCCTTTGGGGATTCTCTGGGCTCCATCTCTCTCATCTATCAGCAGGGACATTGGAATTATTAGCTAGATACTGTATGTGGGCACTAACTCCAGTGCTTACACTTGTGTAGCAACTACAGTGAGCCATCCTCTCAGCTCTTATTGCACATTTTTAAATTTTTCTTTCTTTTCTTATCACTGTCCATTTAGTCACAAAGAGTAAAGACATCTATTTGTTGGTTTAAAAATGCCTATCATGTAAGCAGGCGTGTGTGTGTGTGTGTGTGTGTGTGTGTGTGTGTGTGTGTAGAGTCTAGAAAACACACATCAGTATGGCAATGAAGTAACAGAAAATGAGCCAAAGATATGTTAATATGACACTTTTTACCAAAAGGTTGCAATATATTCTAACTGTAAGACTCTATGAAGCTAACATATGATTTGATCTGACTTAGTCTTAAAGGACTTCTGTATAAATAGATACAAACTCTAAGGTCATATGGCAAAATGGAATTCAAACATGCAGGTAGATGTGTTCCCTTCCTTGTATTTCAACTTATTTTAATATATATATATATATACATATATACATATATATATATATGTAAAAGTCCTTTATTTGAAATAGGTAAAATTTTATAGCATATATAATCCTTTAAGTAAAATGTTTGGCATCTAAAAGATATGACCTATGTAAACGCTTTCTATACATTTGAATTCTAGTTCATGCAGTTGGAATTCCAAATTTCTGTAACAGTAGTAACTTAAGAATAAAGCACAAGCATCTACCCTAATCATTTGATTTTTCACATTTTTAGTACTTAGTTTTGTCATGAAGCATGTGGCATTGAATGCCTACATTGTTCAGAGTTATAGGAAGTACAAGTCAGGGTGTAAAGGAAGCACTAAGCTGGACACTTCCCTTGTGCAGCTTTCCTTCCGTGTCCATCCCTTTTTCATAATATATGTACCTGAATATATACGTATACATATGACATATATAAGTAGCAGATATGTATGTAATATATATATGTTTGCATATGCTTACATTTATAAACATGCACAAATAACAACTTTGATATGGATAAAAACATAAACAAACTTATATTCTGTTCTCAACTTACTTTACTTAGAGAAGTTTCATTCCAAATATGGTCATAAATCTCTGTGTGTGTGTGTGTGTGTGTGTGTGTGTGTGTGTGTGTGTGTGTGT
>CABHPQ010157856.1:21269-39464 GCA_902168405.1 Peromyscus aztecus | reverse complement strand
TAGATAGATAGATAGATAGATAGATAGATAGATAGATAGATAGATAGATAGATAGATAGATAGTAGATAAATAGATAGTAGATAGAGGATAGCTAGACAGACAGACAGGTAGATAGCACATAGTGAACAACTGGCTCATGCAGCTGTGGAGATTAAGAAACCTCATAATCTGCCCTTCTCAAGCTGGAGATATAGAGTACCAGTGGTGTAGTTCTAGTTAAAGCCTGGAGACCTAAGAACCAGGAGGGCCAAGAATGAAAACCCAAGTCCAATGGCAGGAAGATGGTCAATGGCCCATTTCCAGCAGGCAGTCAGGTTCAGCTCGGATAGTGCCCCCACACACTACAGAGTCCAATCTCCTTCCTCAAGTTCACTAATTCAAAGACTGATCCCTTCTGGAGACACCTTCCCAGAAACCAGAAACAACATTTTAATCTGTGCACTCCTGGACCTAGTCAAGTCCACACAAAGTTAAGCACTACAACGCATCAGCAACTCTTCCTTTGTTCATTGGGCACATTTTTGTTGTTGTTTCCAGGTTCTCTGCTGTAAATTTCCACTTCCACATCCACCTACTCATCTGTGGACTCCTGCTGAACAGGGCCATTGTCTTCCTCATTTCTCTCTCAAGCCAGCACAGGACCAGTGTGAACAGAGAAGATGTAGATGAAGAGAGGGAGACGTGGGTCTCCCAATGGACTCAAGCTGCAGCTTATAGAAGAGACTTAGAAGAAGGAGTGTGGCCTGTGGTGATTTGAGTAGGTATGGCCCCAGAGGCTCACGTGTGTGAATGCTTGGTCCATAGGAAATGGCACTATTAGGGGGTGTGGCCTTGTTGGAGGAAGTATGTCACTGTGAAGGCGGGCTTTGAGATCTCATAATGCTCAAGCCATGCCCGGTGCGGCAGTTTACTTCCTGTTGCCTTTAGATCAAGATGTAGAACTCCCCACTCCTTCTCCAGCACCATGTCTGCCTGCACGCTGCCATGAAGATAATGACCTAAACCTCTGAAAGTGTAAGCTAGCCCCAATTAATGTGTTTCTTTGTAAGAGTTGCCGTGGTCAGGCTTGAGGTGTGGCTCAGTGGTAGAGCACTTGCCTAGCATGCACAGAGCCCTGGTGGTCTGATCCTCAGCACTGCTGAAATACACAACAAAGAAGCAGAAAGACTCTGGTATCAGTATGCCTGGGATAGTTCACAATATTAGAATGGATAGGACTTACCAGACATAGAACAATCCTTTGGGAAAAAAAATTTCTATTTGCAGTCAATTTATGGGCTGGAGAGATGGCTCAGAGGTTAAGAGTTCTGGCTGCTCTTCCAGAGGTCCTGAGTTCAATTCTCAGCAACCACACAGTGGCTTACAACCATCTATAATTCGATCTGGTGCCCTTTTCTGGCATGTAGGCAGAACACTATATACATAATAAATCTTAAAAAAAAAAAAAGTTGCTGTGGTCATGGTGTCTCTTCACAGCAATAGAAAGCCTAACTAAGATCTCAGGCAGGCCGATTCCAGGTGAACACTACATTACTCCTTTCTGGCTTTGTGACTTCAAATACGGCATTCTCTAAGCCTCAGTACCCACTACCACTGCCACCACTAACAGGGTGTGTGTGCCTGTTCCTAGTCTTTCAGAACATATTAAACTTCAGACATCACAGCACCCAGGGCCACCTCCATTCATTTGTGCCCTGTGACCACCATTCAGGCCCTGACCTTAGAGGTCCCTGTCCTAATACATTAGTTGTCAACTTGACACAACCCAGAGTTACTGAGAAGAGAGTCTCAGTTGAGAGACTGCCCATATCAAATCAGGCTGGGGGTATGTCTGTAGGGGATTGTCTTGATTGTTCATTGATGTAGGAGGACCAAGCCCACTATGGGCGGCATCATCCCCTGGGCTGTATAAGAAATGTAGTTAAGTGTGAGCAGGAACAAGCCTGTAAGCAGCATTCCTCCATGGTTTCTGATTCAAGGTTCTAGTCGAGTTCCTGCTCTGATTTCCCTCAGCAGTGGGCTGGGCAGGCCCTGCCAGTGCCAGCTGAAAAAACCCTTTCATCCTCTGAGTTGCTTATGGGTGAGACGTTTCTTCCAGCAACAGAAAAGCAGCTTAGAACACACCCTGATATTGTGATTTCCAATTTCTCCTTCAGTCCACAAAATTACTAGTAGTGTGACCGTAGGCAAGTTATCTGGCCTTTGGCTGTTATTGACAATGTACTTGCAGTGAAATAACTAAGATAGTAACTAGTTTATAGTAGCTGTGAGAATGAAGGGCAACCTGTGGCTTGGAACAGTGAGTTACATAAAGTGCTCGACGTCAAGGCCTGGGTCCCGACTCAGCGTGCGATGACCAGGGTGTCAGTCTATCTTAGTCCACAACCTAATCTGCCTCTTTATTGCCCTTTCTGTTCAGTCCCATGGAGGGCTAAGCACAGGGCTTGGAGTCTCAAAGACTTGGCTGCCCATCCTCAGGCACCACCTGTCACCTGTGGGACTCTGAGCACATTGCTGCTCCTGGCTGCCTCTTTCCTTTCCATGTCTGGGGTCTGGGAAAATCCCCTTGGAGGAAGTAACTGAGAGAATACCTGTGAGTGAGTCTTGCCAGGTGTCTGCGGAATGTGAAGCTGTGAGTGACACTGGCTGTGGCTGGCGTTTTGTGAGTCTTTTTTTATTTTTATTTTTTGTTGATACCTACATTTCACAAGTCATTTTTGTATGCTCATGTGTGTATGTATATGTGTGCATGCACATGTGTGTGGAGGGCTGATGTCATGTCTTCCTCAATCACTTCTCCAGTTTATTTTAAATTTTAAAGACTGGGTCTTTCACTGAATTTAGAACTCACTGATTGGCTAGACTAGCTGTCCAGCAAGCCCCAGGGGTCCTCCCATCTCTACCTCTCCAGCACTTGGATGACAGGTACACACTTGCTTTTTATGTGGGTGCTGGAGATTCGAACTCAGGTCTCCATGTTTGTGCAGCGAGTGCTTTACTGACTGGCCCATCTCTCTAGCCCTTGACTGGCCATTTTAGAAATTGTTTAGTTCTCCTAAACCAGCCACCTTGACATTTGATTTGGAAGTAGCTCGTCAACTGATGAGGGCAGCAGCCCTCCTTTAGCCGGGCTTGAGCTACAGCCTTGGGTGTTTGTTTTGTCTCTCAGAGACCCAACTTAAAATTTTTAAATTCATTTTTAGCTGTAAGGTAGCACTTGGGATACTTACTTCACAAGGGGTCCAGATCTGGCGTTCCACAAACTGCTGTGATGGAACAGCTCTGCGGTGACAGGCCACACACACCTGGCCTTTGGGAATGTTCTCGCTAGCTCACTACCACCTGTTCCCACCCCTCCAGCTCTGCCCTTGCCTATCCCTAGGCTGTTACCTGAAGAAGTACAGTGAGGGAGGAGGCAGGCTCAGGGCTCATGTCATGGTCAGGCTTCCACAGAACCAAGGAACCAACCTAAGAGATCATTTTGCCAAGTGGAGTCGCAAAGCCAGCTGGACACCTAGAGTTGTCCCTGGTGGGAAGAGCTGGCTGTATACCCAGGCTTGGATTGATCAGAGCAGATTTAATTTGTGACTTTAGACAACAGAGATACCCACAGGCACAGAAAGAACCAGTCCTAGTCAGCTGTCTGCTGTGCACCAGGAACCTCCAGCGTGTCTTCGTCTGTGAGTGGGGATGACTGCAGGCCCAAGGTTGTTTAGTGACCAAGTGAGAGTCATGGATCACTGGGTGTGGAGGCTTCACTGCTTAGCCATGGGGTGTCAGGGAGAGATATATAGGGAGACTCCAGTCCCAGAACTGGCAGAAACACTAAAGAAAGATGCTAGGTTTGACCTAAGGCAGTGGCATGGTGGGGTGAAGTGTTGGGATAGCCAGGGGAGACATCCAGTTGGGCAGGCTGTTGACCTATGTTATGGAGTTCAGGGAAGAAGTCTAGATGAGAGATGTGGATTCGGGTCCTTGGTACAAAATGGCGAAACTGTAGGAGCAGCTAACCCCTGAGAGTGATTGTGGAGCGAGATGGAAAAAGAACAGGGCTGAGGGGGGACCCTGCAAGAAACCAGAATATTCTAGGGATACACATAAGGACTCCTGTCAACCAGGGGCTCTTGTATGCTTTCAAGAAGCTACAAGGAGAAGAGGAGAGTATTACAATCAATCTACATGAGTCTATTTAATGGGTAGTAGGGATTTATTAAGATATAAATTGAGGAAATACACTCACGATTACAGAGTGGAATAGACAGCAGAAGTCGTCCTCTGACTGGGAGCGAATCCACCTCGCAGGCAGAAGCAGGGAGAAGGGGATTGTGACCCTTCTCCAATTCCTTATAAGAGGTCATATACAACGACAGGAAGCACCACCCCCTTTGGGCCACATAGCCCAAGGTCATGGGCAGAGCAAATACTACTACAGGAGAGGGATCTCTTCTTCATAAGACTATGGTAGGTCTGTAAACATCTCCGAGCCTCAGTTTCCTCATTTGTGAAAATATCATTCAGACTTTGGTCAGGGTTGTCTGAGACCTGCCTGGATGACCTCATCTGACAAGACACCCAGGACAGAGAGGGCCCTGAGCAAGCACCAGTGCTCCCCACTCTTTATCATAGCGTGGAAATGTGTGCTCAACAGTGGCCCCGAATCTTCCAGAAGCACCATCAGGTCAACTATTCTCATTTTGGAAACTCAGGGGAGGGCAAAATATTCTCAGTAAAAAATCATGTCTATTGTTTTAAAAGACCACTGGTCTTGGTGATGGGTACACCAGGGCAAGGCTACCAATCTCTCCTCTGGCTCTGTTCCCTGGCTATTCCTGGAGCGAAGTAGCTACCTGCGCTGAGCTCTCTGTCTAGAGATTTGGTATTTGGGACGTGCTAAAAGCCCAGCAAGGGCTGAGTGCAGCCAAGCAAGGCCAAGTTGTTCTAAAAGAGACTTCTGAAGATGCAGCCACAATGATCACATACTCAGAGCATAGAGCAAGGTACAGCCATCTACCCTACCCTATCGATGGCCACTGTGCCAGCATCAGAGGAGGTAGAATTGTTCCCTGTGTTTCATGTGGAAACAGATTGTGTCAAGGGTCATGTTCTGTTCACAGGTGGCTCTACCTAGCATTAGCAGGAAGTCTGTGATCACAAACAGAAAGTCAGCTGGGTTTGAGGAAATGAGGAGGATACAGGAGAGGGCAGGGAGCCTAGGGAAGTGCTATGTCCGTGTCCCATTGGAGCAGGAACAGGTACAGGGAGGAACTGAGACCTGGTCTCACAGCTAGCCTGCTGGTGGGCCAGCTCTGGAGGGACCACCTGCAAAGGCACCTCAGGACATGCCACCACCTGTGCCTTGCTCACTCATCATGGAAGAAGCCATGGGAAGGAAGGGGCAGAGTTGGGGCTACATGTTGGTATCCACAGTGGCCAAAGAGGCAGAAGTTACCAACTCACCAGCTGTGTGATCCTACATCCCTGGAGTGTGTGTTAATGTCCAGGCTGAAACAAGGTAAGAAGACATACAAGATGGGCTTTCCTGAGAAACATGCAAGAACACACATGACGGTGATGGCTCCCCAGCACAGAGGGAATTCCTGTCACCTCATCTGCCAGATGTGGAAATGGGCCCAGAAGGAGGAAGGGATTTTTCATGTATGTAGTGTTCCCAAAAGGCTCCCGGGCTGGAGGCTTGGTCCATAGCTGGCAGTGCTGGTTGGGGGAGGGGAGCTGGAAGCATCAGCAGTTGGGATCCAGTAGATAAAAGTAAGTCACTGGGGCAAATCCATGGGCTATTTTGTCCCTGGCCCCCACTTTCTTTCTCTTTCACGGCTCCCATAATGCTCCACCAGGCTCTCCTTGCCTCAAAAGGCTGACCACTCTGAAGCCACAAGCCCAAATAAATCAGTTTTTTTTTTTCTGTCTAATGTTTGGTCACAGCGACAAGAAAACCAACTAATGTGTGTGGTGAACTAAAGATGGAAGCCAGGCTGGGGCCCGGAATGTCTCACAGCCAGGGCCCTAACCCTCAGGCCCATGACAGCTCATCTCTCCTAGGTCGGTGCTGTATTAGCTACAACCCTCAGCCAGCTCAGGCCACTTTCAGGGGTACCGTGGAGAGCTGTGCACCTCATGGCTGCTATAGTGAGTGGCTGTGAGGGCAGGGAGCATGGCTGGTCCACAGTGGGGTGTATTGTAAGTGGGTATGTAACACATTATTTGAATATGGGGGTACACATGTATGTGTGTTCATACATATGTGTGCTTGCATAAATGGACAGTGGCATATGCATGTATGTGTGCATGTTAAGGCCAGAGATTGACGCTGGGTGTCTTCCTTAATCACTCTCCACTTTATATATTGAGGCAGGGTCTCTCACTTGAACTCAGAGCTCACTAATTCAGCAAGTGTTGCTGGCTAGCTTGTTCCAGGATCTCCTGTCTCTGTCTCCAGAGTGCTTGGATTACGAGTGGGTTGCCATACTCATATGGCATTTAGATGGGCTACAGGGATTTGAACTCCAATCTTCAGTCTTGCATAGCAAGCAAGCATTTGACCCTGAGCCATCTTTCCAGCTCCAAAATTTGGAATTTTTACATGAATAAAAATGCTTTCAAGATCTCAGTAAGGATTTCTGATGTTGACCCATGCCAAAATGGCACTCTTTTGAATAAATTAGATTTAATAAAGATATTTTAAGTGGCTGTTACCTATTTGCTTTCACTTTTACTAAGTTGGCTACTAGAAACTGTGAAATGACACGTGTGACTCCCCCGATGTCACTACTGAATAGTGCAGGTCTTTGAAGGACTGTACAGGAGGAATACAGGACTGTACATGTCATGAGGAATCCCGGCACAGGGTCACCTGTCCAGAGAGGGCGAGTACAATTGCAGGCCCTCAGAACAAGGATGTATGACTGGGTGACCTCAGGAACCATGTCATATAAGGGACAGTTGAAGAAACTGGACATGACCCACTTGGAGAGAAAGTACCTTAAAATAGCAAAGAACTGTCACAGGACAGTGGCAACAGGTGCTCTGTGTGGCCGAGAGAGGAGAGTTGGGGCTCAGAGGGAGCAGACTTCCACTCTCTGGAAGGCTAGGGCTGCCTACAGATGGGCCTGGCTGCCTCGTCAGGATGCAGTAACAAGCAAAGCCTGGGATTTCTGGGTGGATTGGCCTGGACTGGAGGAACGGAAATATCCGGCTACCTCAGTGGAACAGACTTCATTCTTTAACCACATGGGCCACCAGTGGGCTGGGGGGCTGGCCTGGGAGTTCAGGACAGAGGGACTCAGAGGTGTCTGCCTAATAATAGCAATACTGCAAAGCGTATTGCTTATTGAGCGTATGCTACAAGTCAGGAGACTAACATGCTAACAATGAGCCTCACCCACCCTGGGGAGGTAGATAAGGAAACTGAGGCCCAAAGGGGCTCCTTGTTCAAAGCTACAGTCTAGACAAACCGGGATTTGAACTCTCTCTAGCAGACACCAGTGCCCACTGGCATTGGGGGGGGGGGTTCTCCTATGGGAGTCAGGAGGGTAAGGGCCAGCTGGAGTCCTGGGGGATCTAGACTGGTTCTTCCCGGGAAGCCAGGGCCCCACTGGGCTCTCCAATTAGCAAGAGCAGAGAAATCAGAGGCAGCAACAAGCTCTGCTAATGAGCTGCCACATTAAACAATGAGTCACACTTCCATACGGTGCCGCTCCAGCCCTAACCCGGAACAAACAAGCTGTGAGAAACAGTTTACAAAACAGCGAGGTGTGACTGTTCCCTGCTGCCACTGCTGCTGCCACCACCAACGCCACCACCACTACCCCATCGCCCTCACCATTACCACCACCACCACCACCCACATTAACACCACCACCACCCACATTAACACCACCACCACCATTAACACCACCACCACCAATATTACCACCACTGACGATACCTCCATTACCACTACCACCACCGTCACTGGGGCACTGCAGCCACCAACACTCTGCCCTGTGCCTGTGTGCTGGTGCAGATGAAAGGGCAGACCTGGGAGGAGCTCCTAACTCATCTCTGACTTCCGAGCTCAGGGGAGTCCCCATCTTCAAAAGCAGCTCCAGGACAAGTCCCCGACCTGCGATTTCTACTGCTCTTCTAGCCATGTCCTGGGACCCACCTGTCATCTGGTGACTCTGTGAACTAGTGCATGTGGCTTTATCTCTCTGATCTCAGAGTCCCTTGATTAGTTGTGGAGACAATACTGTCCGGCACATTCTCTCATCTGGACTAACTGAGGTCACCAACCATGTGAGCTGCCACCACAGGGGGCCCTGCACAGAGCCTGCCTACAGCCAATCACCTCCCCGCTTTTCCCTGTACAGTGAGGGGGACCATATCACACTTGTACCCCTGGCTCACCCAACACTACACTGGGGGCTTGGGGTCAGGGATGACCTTACCTTATGTCTTCGTTAGGGTTTCTATTGCCTTGAAGAGACACCATGACCATGGCAACTCTGATAAAGGAAGACATTTAACTGGGGGCTGGCTGTGGTCAGAGGTTTAGTCCATTGTCATCACGGCAGGAAGCATGGTGGCATGTAGACAGACACGATGCTGGAGAAGGAGCTGAGAGTTCTACATCTGGATCAGCAGGCAGCAGGAAGAGAGAGTGACACTGGGTGTGGCTTGAGCATCTGAAACCTCAAAGTCCAACCCCAGTGACACACTTCCTCCAACAAGGCCACACCTACTACTATATAACAAGGCCACACATCCTAACAGTGCCACTCCCTATGGGCCTATGGGGGCCATTGTCATCCAAACCACCACACCTTGTCACTTCAGTCCAGTACAGGGAGGCAGACGGTGCAGTGGGAAGAGACAGACTCTGGGGACAGCAGCTATGGATTCAGATCACCCCCTAGCAACTTTCATCTCTGGGATCTTGAGCACCTATGGTAATCCTGGGCCAGACTGTGTCTCAATGTTTAATGCACTATGCATGACCACCATTCACCCAGTGGATGCAAGGAGAAGCATTCCTATCCAGCCCCAGAGAAAAGGACATGGACTCAGGACGGTCAGGTAGCCCAGGGACTCCAGAATCTGTTAGCTAAGGCTGGCTGAACCACATTTCCCAGGGTCCCTTTCCTGTATGTCTCAGGTAGGAAGCTCTGCTTCTCTAATCCGACCTTGACTGACACAAGGCCACAGTTCCACACGGAGTTAATGATGGAGCCAGAATTCAAGTTGGCTGCCCATCACTAAGCCTAGACGGTGAGCTAGTCTGCTCTGATAAGAGCAGTTAGTAGCTCTTAGATGCCACTGATGTGGTACCTCTGCCGTTTCCTCCACCATTCCTTTTTAGCTCATTTCTGGTTATCACCATCCCAATTGTTACAGGTGAGAAAACCAAGGAGAAAGAGGTTAAAGTTTACAGCTGGTAAATGGGGGATCTGAGAGTCAAATCTAGACTGTGGAGCCCACAGTCCATCTTCTTACCTAGTACAGTCTCAATTCTACTTTACTACGATTTACTCTCTAAATTGCAGCTTTCCTTACCTGTAAAATAAACTGCCCTACCTAACATACAGGATTATTGGGATGATTCATTGTGAATATGTAGTTACAGGGCTTCTGGGAATATAAACTAGGATGCCAATTTACTCTCTGTCCTACAACCACTGAAAAGTTTCCAGACATTGAACATCAGGCAGCACAAAACAGCAGTCCCTGAGAGAGAAGGAACTAATGAGGTGAGTCCTAGGATTGCCAGCTTCCACCTGGGGAGAGTTTCAGACCCTGCTCAAGGCAAGGGGATCACAGCTTCCTCTCTGAGTTCAGGAGACAGACCCTGGAGCCTGAGCAGCCAACACAGCTGGAGTTACAGAGCAGAGACCTGGAGAGAAGAGAGTCGAGAGAGGAGGGGGAGCTTCAAAGACCCGCAGGGCTCCCCGCAGGCCTCCACATGGGCAGCACTAGTACGTGAGGAGACTGCCCAAGTGCAAGAAAGGACCATCCCAAAGGAGCCAAGGAAATCATTTCCAAAGTTCACACAGGCCTGGTACCTTTTCCATGCCTAGCAGCTGAGTGCAACCCCCCCCCCCCAACTCCCAGCACATTAAGTAGTTTTCTTAGAAGGGTATTGCTTCTGTACTGGAGAGGAGAGGGTAGCTCTGCCTGAGAAGGCGGCAAAGCAGGCCTCAGAAGAAGGCTCTTTTCAAGTGACTTAGCCGCATTCCGGAACAAAGCTCAAGAATATTTATCAGAATACTAAAAACAATCAGCTCACACCAAGGTGAAATTCACAATGTCTCCCACCCAACCAGCAACCACCAGGCCTGCAAAGACACAACCTCGGTGAGGATGCAACCTCGGTGAGGATGCAGTGACCTGCTAGACATGAACCCCCAAATAGCACAGAAGACATTAAACAATTATACTAACTATGGCCCACAGATTCTGAAAGCTAGGGCAATGATTGATCATGCTAAACAGCAAGAAAGGAAAAACAAACAAACAAACAACAAAACTACAACACCATTAAACCAAACTGAACCTCTGGATAGGGGTGGGGAGCCAGTGTTTGGGATAGAAAGAGTATGCTGGATGGGACCGGCAACATGGAAGAAAGGATTAGTACATGTAAATGTCCCAATAGACAAGGCCAGTGAAGAGAGATGCTCAGCAGGGAAAAAGACACTTGCCATGTAAGCCTGGCCACCTGAGTATGGTCCCCAGAACCCACATAAAGTTAGAAGAAGGGAACTGACTCCACAAAGCTGTCCTCTGACCTCTGCACACAGTCTCCACTGATAATAAACAAGTTCAAAATAAATAAAGATGTCACACCAGGCAATGGTGGCACACACCTTTAATCCCAGCCCTCAGGAAGCAGAGGCGGGCAGATCTCTGTGTTCAAGGCTAACCTGGTCTACAGAGCAAGTTCCAGGATAGCCAGGGCTACGCAGAGAAACCCTGTCTAGAAACACCCGCCCCCCCACCCAAAAGAGGGGTATAGCAATGTAAACTATTCAAAATTAAATACAAGGAGAAAAACATTTCTAAAAAAGTATTAATGAGCGGGGCTGGAGAGATGGCTCAGTGGTTAAGAGCACTGGCTGCTCTTCCAGAGGTCCTGAGTTCAATTCCCAGCAACCACATAGTGGCTCACAACCATCAATAATGAGATCTGGCACGCTCTTCTGGCCTGCAGGCATACATGCAGACAGAACCCTGTATACATAATAAATAAATAAACTTAAAAAAATTATAAAAAAGAAAGTATTAATGAGCTGTAAGGCAATATCCAGCAGCAACATCTTATAACATTGTAAGACAATATCTCTGTGTAACTAGAGTTCCCAAGAGCAGGGGATTGAGGAACAGAGGAGCTGAAGAGATGGCGCAACAGTTAAGAGTACTGGCTGCTCTTCAAGGGGACCCAGGTTCAATTCCCAGCAGCCACAGGACAGCTCCCAACTGTCTGTAACTCTAGTCTTAGGAGCTCTGATGCCCGCTCTGGCCTCTGAGGGTACTGCATACATGTAGTGAGCAGACATACAAGCAGGCAAAATACCCATACACATAAAAAAAAATTAGTTTTTTTAAAAGAAGGAATATAAAGATATTTGAAGAAATCACATAAAACTTCCCAAGTTTGGGAAAACAAAAGTGTGCATTCTAATATTTCAATGACCAGTAAGCATAAGCACAATCAAACATAAACAAAGCTTCACTAAGGCATACAATAATAAAATTGTTTACAAGTAATAATAAAGAGGAAATCTAAAAGGCAGTGGAGGAAAGAGGAATATTATACACAAAAGAACAACGAATGTTGGAAATGTTCCAAGGCAGAAGACACTGGAACATCTTTATAGCACAAAGTGAGAATAAAGACAAAGCAAAAACCTGTCAATCTATAATTCTATACAGATTAAAATATATTTGGAAGCAGAGGTGAAATAAATACTTTTTAAATAAGATATAAAAAAGGCTGAAAAAAACTGACTACAAATGGACATAGTCTACAAGAAGGTTGAAGGAGTCCTTGAGACAGAAAGAAGAATGAGCCCCAGTGGAATCCTGGGTCTGCAGGAAGGAAGGAAGGCCTCTGAGAACACATGGACAGGGGAAGTATCAGACACTCCTTTCCTATAATTAAGCATGTTGTGGGGGTGAGGAGATGGCTCAGTGGATGAGGCACTGGCTGTGCAAGCTTGAGGATTGGACTTCAGATCCCTGAACCCACTTAAAAGCCAGGTGGGAACTGTGGCCCACTCACCCGTAACCCCAGCATGTGAAGACAGAGACAAGAACTCCTTGAGTAAGCAGGCTAGCCAGAACAGCCAGCTCCAGGTTCAGCAAGAGAGCCTGCCTCGACATTGAAGGTGGGGAACAACTGAGCAAGACACCTGGCATCAACTTTGGACCTCCCCATTCACATGCACACATGTGCATGCCCACATGCATATGTGCATGGACAATACATACATACATACATACATACATACACTAATAAAGATAATTTATTGGATAAAACAAAATATATTTTTGTTTTATGGTATTCAGAGAGTAAAATACATCACCAAATATAAAAATTGACAAGGAATTCATGGAAATTCATCATTAGAGGGTTCTCTCTCTCTCTCTCTCTCTCTCTCTGTGTGTGTGTGTGTGTGTGTGTGTGTGTGTGTGTGTGTGTGTGTAAGTATGGCTGTAGGTCACAGGTTGATCTTGAATGCTTTCCTCAATTACTCTCTACCTTATTTTTAAGACAGGCTCCCTCATGGAACCAGGAACTCACTAGCAAGCCTCAGAGTTCCTCCTGTCTCTACCTTCCCAGTTCTGGAACTCCAGGTGTGCGTTGCTACACTTAGCTTTTTCTACGATGTGCTAGGGATCCAAACTCAGGCCCTCATGGTTTCTTGGCCAACACTTTATCAATGGAGTCTTCTTTTCAGCCCCTGGCAGGTACTTGAAGGTGCTCCTGGATAAACTAAAAATGTATATTATCATTTCAAAAGCAACTACTTAAGCCAATAAAATAAATAAAATATAAAATTATTCAAGCCAAAGAAAAAGAGAGAAAGGAGCCACCACGCAGAGTAAATAGAAAACAAATAGCAAAAAGACAGATTTGAAACTCATTCATATCAATGACTTCATTAGATGTAAATGGTCTAAACACCACAGTTAAAAAGTCAAGACTGCCAGTTGGTTTATAAAAAGCAATGTTTAGCCCTATATTGCATGCAAATATAATGATATAAACAGATTAAAAGTAAAGCAAACAAAATATCCCCCTCTTAAAATAATCAGCCCCAAACTGAAATGGCTACATTAATATGAGACAAAATAGATTTCAAGTAAACAATATTATCAGAAGCAGCATTGTTTCATAAGGAGATCAAGTCACCAAGAAAAGATAATAATCCCAAGCATTTATATTTCTAGTAGCAGGGCATTAAAATATATTAAACAAAAACTGATAGACCTACAATGATAAATGGATACATTTCCAATCAATATCTTTCTCTCAGTGACTGACAGGACAAAAAAGCAGAAAATCAGCAAAGGTATATCATGGTTGGGTGGCTTTTCCTGGTGGGGAGACATGAACAAACAACTCTCACCTCATGTTTAACCAAAGACATACCAAATAAATTACTCCACCGAAGTCTGACCTGGTGAACTGATGAGCTGACTAAGGTCACTTACAGGAGTGTGGGTGACACAAAGGCAGCTGCATCATTGAAAATCCCACCCCTAGCGTGATTGCTGACTCATAAAAGCTACATTCCCAGAGATCCCTACAAAACCTACAGGTTCATGAAGACAGTTCTAATCAACAGTTGTTACTGCTTACATAATATCAAGAAGGGACCTTGTGAATCCTGTAATTTTCAGGAAGCTCCTGTGCCTTGTGTATTTCCCTCCAGGAGGGGATTTTTCAACTAGGAGGAGCTACAGGGTAGTAATAAACTTGAAGAATGCTATCAACCCACTTACCTAACTTGACTTTTATAAAAACACTTCCCACAACAGTAGAAGAAACACTTTAAAGTGAACATAAAATTGTTACCCAAACAGATATTTCGACCACAAAACCAGGTGCAGTAAGTTTAAAATGGGCCAAAGTATGTTCTCTGACAATAGAATCATAAATCAATAGCAAAAAGATGTTTGGAACTCTCCCACTCATATACCCTCAACGTTTGAAAGGGAAGTAACATGAGTTAATAATAGAAACAAAAAAGGACATTGGAATGCATTTTGAGTGGAAGAAATGGCCGAGTCAGTGTAAAGCACTTGCCTCCCAAGTATGTGGCCTGAGCTTGATCCCCATAAGCCACATAAAAAAGCCAGGCATGATGGTGCATGTTCATAATCCTAGTACTGGGAAGGCAGATGCAGGAGGATCCTGGGGGTTCTCTGGCCAGTCAATCTAGCCAATCTGGAGCTCCAGTTTTATTTAGAGACTCTGTTACCAAAAGAAGGTGGAGAGCAAAAGAGGAGGGCACCCGGAATTGTTGACTCTGGCTTCTGCATGCATATATAGGAGCATATCCGAGTGCACACAAATTAAAAAATTGGGGGAATATAACAAAAACAGAAAAAACTCCAATATATTTTGTGGACATAGTCACACATGGAATAAAAGTATAAAAACATACAATAAGGCCAGATGTGCTGGCACACACCTTTAATCCCAGCACGAAGAAGGCAGAAGCAGGTGGATCTCTGAGTTCGAGGCCAGCCCGGTCTACAGAGTGAATTCCAGGACAGCCAGAGAAACCATGTCTCAAAAAAGAAACAAACAAACAAATAAGAAAAGAAAAGAAAAAAGGAAAACACACAATGCCAGATTCGTGGTTAAGGAGAAGCAATAGGAAAGGATGCAGTATTGAGCTTTGAGTATGTCTCCAGTATTTTATTTCCTACAAAATGAGAGAGTTGTGAGGTCAACATGTTAAAATATTAATTACACCTTTCTTAAATGAAGTGAAGTCTCCACGGAAGCCAACAATACTTCCCTGCATCTTTCCAAAACCCTTGAAGTATTTCATACAAGTGAATTAATTGAAATACAAGGAAGAGGAAAAAACCCAAGTTCCTCTTCTCCACTGGCACACAATGGCGAGTCACATGGATGCTGAGTGAGACACGGGTGTCTGCAATCCAGGAAGACAGCCCATGGCAGACACCACACCAGTCAGCACTCAGACCTTGGGCTCTCCAGCCTCCAGGGACTGATGTGGCCAAAGCCACTCAGAGCAATTTAAGAGCAGACTAAGACAGAACAGGTACCCCAGTGGATGTGATGCAAAGTGGCATGGTGGCTTTGATTGGTGCTTCCCTAACAACTAATAGTATCTTCGCATATTTTTAATCAGCAGCCATTTGGTTCAGGTCTCTGAAGACAAGTCTGTCAATATTCTCCAGTTTGTCTGTTTGTTTGTTTCCTGATTGGTTTAGATTCTTCAGTCTACAGAGACCGTTGCATTCATGTGAAGCAATGCACACAGAGCTGTCTTCCCATAGCATTGTTTATAATATTAGCCAGATTGGGAATAACCCTGGCACTCATCATCAGGAGCTGTGGAGTTCATCTATATATGGAATAGGAAAGAGCCAATCACAGAGAACTTTATGGAAAGCACCCCAGGATATGTTATTAAATGAAAATGTTAAAAAGACATAGAATAGCCGGGTGGTGGTGGTATACACCTTTAATCCCAGCACTCGGGAGGCAGAGGCAGGGGATCTCTGTGAGTTCCAGGCCAGCCTGGGCTACAAAGCGAGTTCCAGGAAAGGCGCAAAGCTACACAGAGAAACCCTGTCTCGAAAAACCAAAAAAAAAAACCCACATAAATAGATATAATATATTTTTAGAGGAAAGAATAAAAGTGTTTATATTTTCATGTAGAGCCATTTAGAATGATCTACAAGAAGTTTGAATTAACTAATTAATTAAGTTAGTGTGTGGGAGGAGGTCGGAGAACAACTTGCAGGAGCTGGTTCTCTCCTTGTATCGTGTAGGTCTCAGGGATTGATCTCTGGTCCTCGAGGTGAGAAGCAGACTCTTTTACCTGCTTATCCATTTCACCGGCCCCCGTGAGAAGATTTTAAAAACAGTTGCCAGGCTGGGCATTGTGTCAGATACCTGTAATCCCAGAACTCA
Source organism: Peromyscus aztecus (assembly GCA_902168405.1). Classification (NCBI taxonomy): domain Eukaryota; kingdom Metazoa; phylum Chordata; class Mammalia; order Rodentia; family Cricetidae; genus Peromyscus; species Peromyscus aztecus. The sequence continues at coordinate 23,289 of CABHPQ010157856.1, read as the reverse complement.
GGTGGCAGAGGCAGGGGGATTCCTCAGATTGGAGACAGCTACAAAGTGAGTTCCAGGACAGCTAAGGCTGTATAGTAAGACACCCTCTCAACAAACAGCTGAACAAGTAAACAAAACAAGTAGACTGAGTGATGAGACCTGTGCTGACAGGGACAGTGGTTAAACCAGGACTCTCTATTGTATAGCTCACTGCGTCATTTTTTAAAAAATCACTTAACCGTGTTTCATACTCAACACCCACATATATACGCCTTAAACTTTTGGCAAAGTGGTTGGCCCTCAGCAGCTGCCTCAACTGGGGAGCCTCATGAGGGTCCTGCCTGTGCTGTTATCCTCACACTTGGGGCAGCAGAAGAAACTGCAGCACAGAGAGGCTTGCCTGAGCCCCTCCGTGCCCAGCAGATAGATGCCACAGCCATGCAAAGTGCCGGACTTACATCATTCTGCATCCCAGAGGAAGGAGAGGCCTCTTCTCACCCGGTATTCACAGATGACAATCTCAGGGGAGGACTCTGATTGGCTCTACTCGAGTTATGTGATCACCCTTGTGCTAAGAAGCAGGAGCTACAGCTGAATGCATCCCAGGACCACAGGGGCAAAGGACGAAGGAGGGCCACTTCTTCACAGGGAGGAAGGGGTGGTGATTAGGAAGCAAAAGGGGCCCTACGCCGGTCAGAACAGACATCAAAAGTGGCGGCTGTGTGGCATGTGCCTGTGTGTGCCGGCTCTGGGAGCCCAAAGGAGGCAGAAGATCAGCAAGGAAAGCATCTTGAAGGCAGGAAGTTCTGGCAGAGTTTTAAGTGACAAACAGCAGGTCTTCACAGCAATGCTGCTGGCAGTGAGGGCCGTGACATCAGCAATGGCCCAAACAAATGACAGAGCTGGGTGACGTTCCCTGAGCACTCACATGCTGGAGGGACCCTAACCCTCATGTACTTCAGAATGTGGCTGCTTTTAAAGAGATAGTGGTTAAGTTAAGATGAAGCCGATTGGTGTCTTTATCCCAAGAGCAGATTGCCAAAGAAGCCCACAGGACGAAGATGAAAGGCTGTGTGTGTGAGGACTCAGTGAGGCCATCTGCAAGCCAAGGAGAGGACCCCTTGTACCACTGTGTTTCTGGGGCTGGCCTCTGAGCCATGGCAGATCTTACTCCCTCTGTGTGAGTTTTGCAGAGTGAGGACCAGGTTGAACCAACAGGTATTTCCCATTGTCAGCTAGCCTTGCCTCTGCTAATGACCTCTCGAGAACTGGGCAGTGCACTAAGCACATCTTGTAGAAAAAAAAGAACTGAGTTTTGGGCAAGGAAGGGAGGTGGCCCTGGAACAGGGCCATAGCCCATTCCTTCCTCCATCCAGGGCCTACATGGAGAGGGATCATGAGTCTGCTCCCCATCCTGAGGCCCGGTTCAGACCCACAAAGGCAGCACTATTAGCATGGGTAAGGAATACACTGCTGAAGCTCCCAGCTACAGCCAGTGACTACTCACCCTTGTCACCCCGTTTCTCTCACCCTCTCACACACTGTCACACTCATTAAATGAGATAATCTGAGTAAAGCTGTTAGCACCCGGCCTGGGTATCAGTGAGCGCTTGATAAACTGCTCCCAAAGACACATACTCAGAGGCAGGCTCCTCCACACCACACACACCCTCTTTCCAATTCTTTCTCCCCACTGCTATCTCTCCCTGGCAGGATTCTGGGTAAGGGCCAAGAGGCTGGGAGGGGAGGGCAGTGTGGTGGGATAAGCTTGCTGCCCAAGAGCCAGCCCTTCCCCAGAGCTCAAATCTGGAGAAACCCTGGGAAAGAAGCTGAGACTTGTGGGTGGAGGAGGTGGTGGTGGTGGGGTGGTGGTGAGGATGGGGTGGGGATGGGGGTGGGAGAGGTGGAGGTGGAGATGGTGGTGGTGGTGGTGGTGGTGGTGAGGATGGGGTAGGGATGGGGGTGGGAGAGGTGGAGGTGGAGATGGTGGTGGTGGTGGTGGTGGAGGAGGTGGTGGTGGTGGTGGTGGTGGTGGTGGTGG
>CABHPQ010157856.1:0-15627 GCA_902168405.1 Peromyscus aztecus | reverse complement strand
TCTTCTTCTTCTTCTTCTTCTTCTTCTTCTTCTTCTTCTTCTTCTTCGTCTCTTCCTCCTCCTCCTTCTCTTGTCTCTTTCTTTTTCTCCTCCTTTCTCTTTTCCTCCTTCTCTTCCTCTCCTCCTCCTTCATCCTACTCATCATCTCATCTTTTTCAGGGCTGTAGCATGAATCTTAAAAGGTCTTATAAATGAAAACAAACTCAGAGCCAGGTATGGGGTGAACGCTGAAAGATCAGAGAGACAGAACCAGCCTCAGCTACCTCACCTTGCCAGTTCCTCAGCTGATCCTGTTTCCTCAGACTGGAAGCCTCTGTGTCCTCATCCAAATGGGTCTCAGCTGAACTGCTGCTCAAAAGCCTAAAAGCTTAACCGCTCTAGTTCCTGGTCCTCATGCCTTATATACCTTTCTGCGATCACTTCCTGGGATTAAAGGTGTGAGTCACCATGCCTGGCTGTTTCCAGTGTGGCTTTGAACTCACAGAGATCCGGATGGATCTCTGCCTCCTAAGTGATAGGATTAAAGGCATGTGTGCCACCATTTTCTGGCCTCTATGTCTATCTAGTGGCTGTTCTGTCCTCTGACCCCAGATAAGTTTATTAGGATGCACAATATATTGGGGGACACAATATATCACCACACAGGGCTGGGGATGAAACTCAGGACCTTGCTAACATTAGGCGAGCATTGTCAGTGAGATGCCTTCCCATTTCAGGCTAACATTAACCCCACGATCCTTCCACCCCCACCTCTCCAGTTCTGAGGTTACAGGTGTGCACCACATCCAGCTTCACCCCCACATTTCTGTGCATACAACTTGCCCCAATACTGATAACCTTGCCATAGATGAAGAAACTGGGGCTCAGAGAGACTCAGTAGCTTAGCCACCACTGCACAGTAAAGTATCTGGAAAAGCTGGAGCTCAGATTTTTCCCCTCAATTTATGATCCACCAACAAGGGCATCAATTTCAGAGATTAACAGCTGCAAATGATGGCATCAAACTGGCTGCCCCAGCAGCCCTCCGAAGTGCATCTCCAATTCAGGTTTATCTTCATTAAGCAAGTAATTCATTACGGGCGGTAAGCATTCACATCAGAGTGAGAATATTAAAAAAGTAATTATATTTTTCACAGTGCAGCTTTCTGGGTAAATTGTATGCAAATTGCTGTCTAAATCAGGCTGGCAGATCCCGAGCAAGTCTCTGTACTCTTTGGGGAGCTACTCTGGAGGCTGGCCTAGTCACCCTCAGTTCACCTCCGTGAGTGTCCAGCCCGCGCCTCTCATTCAGTCAGAGAAGGCTCTGAAGCAGTAGCTGTTATGTTATAATTCTAGAAAGCCACAATTTTCTCACCTTAAAGTGGGTTCTGACTTGGAATGGACAGTCCCTGGTATGGGGCCTGGCTCACACGGGTATGGTGGGCAGATCACTTTGGAAAATGAAAAGCATGTCCAGGAAGGCCCACAAGTTGTAACAGTGAAGTGCTGGTACCTACGGCTAGCTACTGGCGTGGAGTGCACCCATCTCACTATTGACCTCAACTTCACCACTTCTCCCCTCTGGGCTCTGCTTGATGCCCAGCAGCATTGAGTCCTGGGTATTGATCAGCTACCAGGCACACACCGCCTCATGGAGAAGAAAGAACCCAAGTGAGGATAGAAGCAACTCAGAGTTACTCAACTGGGTAAGGAGCCAGAACCCCAAACCTACACACACTTGATACTCATTGTCAGATGGGCGGCCCTTTAAGGACTGCCTGCAGGGGATACTAAAAAAGCAGCTCGCCTATCTGAAGCAGTTAGCTTTATCCTGGGCTGGGACATGATGCTGGGCTTGGATCTTGGCAGGCTACTTCCTGTCTGAACTCCACTTTCCCCGTTTGTCAGAGGAGGCCCCTTGGCAGTTGAGTCTCGATGGATCCCTCCCATGGGAGTTGCTGACTAGGTAGGATGTTAACCTCATCCTTTCGGTTCCCCTTGGGGGAGGATCTGGAAAGAAACCTGGCGCTTCTCAAGAACCTAGAGGCAGAAGCAGCTGGGTTTGGACTAGGATGTCTTGGTACCAGAGCTCAGCATACCCAGCTCACCAGGACACCAGCTGAAGGCAATGTGATGCACAGTGCCCCTTGTGATGGGGGAACCTGTTACAGAGTCCCAGGGCCAAACTTACCCAAAGATCGGTTTAAACAGGACCACGCAAGTCTACACAAATTACCACACCGGAACAAGGAGTAATGTTGAGGACCACGGCTATTCCTTCAGCTAAGGTCACTAACAACCCAACTATACCCTAAAGCACACGTCAGACCAGCATACACAGCTATACCCATGCGACAGGCAAATTGGGCCAGCTATGTCCAGATATGACTACATTAATTACAGCTGGCCACAATGGAGTCCTGGGTGGTGACTGCCCAGAGGAGTACTCAACAGTCATACTTGTCTTTGGTTGCACCTGGACACTGACTCTGCTTGGGGGAAGAGATGCTTCTCCCTGTCCCGGTTCTTGTTACACATCCTTGGCTATGCAGGCTCTGATGAGACTCCTGAAAGCCTGACCACCACCCTAAGATAACGGGTGTTCAGCCACGTACATGAGCAGCTGCTTCTGTGTGTGGCCAGGTGCTCATCACTGATGCACCTGTATCTCTGAAGTGCTTCTAACTCTTCCGTTCTTACTCAGGTACCGGGTTAGAGAAGCCCAGACACAATGCCTACCTTCTTTTGCCCTGATACCACTGAAACACAGCCCAGGCCATGAGTTATGGCAGGCCTGGCCAGGCTACCTTCTATATCCTTTGCCAAGGCTAGGGCTACACGGGTTTAGGGCTAGGAATATACCGCGGTGCTTTCTCCAGGCTGTGAAAATCCCCCCAGGCTTTCAGAGCCTCTTCTGGCTGGCTTTCCCTTAATTCACCTTTCAAGAGGAATCTCAAGGCTCCGGAAGCCTTTCATCACTGTATCTAGCAGTGCCTTGATCCAAGAGTTCAGTGCCTAGAGATGTAATCCTAGCACAGGCCCATCTACTCTCTACGGACTTTGGTTTCCCCTTCTATATACAGTGCGGTGAGCAGAATGGAATAAGAATCACTTTGGACAGAGCTTCAGAGACTCTCCAGCTCCATATTTCTCTTTCTTTTTTTACATGTGTGTGTATATGTGCCTTCATGAGTTTAGGTATGCACCATTTGTATGCAGGTGCCCACAGAGACCAGAGGGCATTGGATCCCCTGGAACTGGAGTTATAGGCAGTTGTGAACCACCTGGTTTGGGTGCTAGGAACTAAGCCCAGGTCCTGTAAAGAGTAGGAAGTGCTCTTAACACCCAAGCCATCTCTCCAGCCCCCAGCTACATGTTTCTTAGACCTAAACCTCATATTACTATCCTTAACGATGGAGGCAGCAGGCCAGATCCTATCTCTGGATATCTGTTCTGGTGCCCTTCCTCTGCTGTGAGCTGCAGAACCAGCCCCACTGGCAGAGTGGCACCCTGGCCAGAGCAGTGACATGCAATCAGAGATGACTGTGGGTACACAGTGTGTCTGGAGTCCCTGTCTGCATCTGCAGCTTCCCCCTGGCATCAGGAGTCACTCCACAAACCTGTGCTAAGTCAAATCTAATTCTCTCCTTCCCAGACTTGTGGCCTTGGGCTTGAAGCTTTGTGTCACTGAGCTCCACTGTCTTCAGCTGCAAAGTGGAGATAACAGCCTGGTTACAGGTGGCCATGGGGATCTCTAAGACGTGGTCTGAGAAGGGACTAGCCCAGCTCCTGGCCTGAGGATGTGTGTCAGGGGGTGCCAACAGGTACCTCTGCGTCCTCCCCCATCGAGCCTGCACTGTTACTTAGCTGGCCCAGGAGTCTAGCTCCTTGTAGCCTACAGGCCTGCAAGGGAGAGCTTAAGCTGGAAGGAAGAGAACAGAATGGGGAGAGCAGATAGAGGAGGGGCTGGGTGCGCCAGTATCCAGGCAAAGAGCTTGAGCTAATGGGAACAGATTTCTTCTCTTTCTTGCCACATCCAGGGCACCCCAGGATTCTGAGCAGGCAGCTAGGTTGTGGGAGAGAGAAAAGGGGAGAACAACACTCTCACCTACTCACCACAGAAACTTGGGGTCTTAGCTTCTGAGGTCACTGGTGTGAGTACCCACTGAGAGAAGAAAGTCCTCTGTAGCAATGGCGGCATCTTCTATCGGGCAGACTGCTCCCATTTCCCCCAGAGTTCCCCATGCCATGGCAGGGCAGCCTTCATTCTGCTAAGTGAAGCCTGTCTCCTTAGACATTCTGTGTTGGTTTCAGCTTTGCCCTCTAGACTATGTGAATGCATCTGCTCAGACAGCCCCAGGACATGCTGACCAGCTAGGTGCCCTGACCTGCCCTCACCTGCCTTTGCCGTCCTCCTTGAAGGCAGACAGCAAGGCAGCTCTTGCTGTCATCTCTGGGTTTGAGCCTTCTCACCTCCTTGGACACACTCCTGTGTATCTAGGTTCTTGTACACATATGTGCACACATGCACAGTCATCCTGGAAGTGCCACATTTACTCTCTCCAGCACAGTAGTGTGCGCCCTTCCTCTCCTGGATCCCTCCTCCATGCTGCACGAACTTCCCTGGAAGACAGAGAGCTGGGGGATAAGGAGGGGTCTCTGGGAGGACCCGTTTGCCTCCAAGAGCCCTTCTCCCTCCTCCTCCCCTGCCTTCTGCCACTTTCCTATGTCAGGGCCATGCTGATGACACCAGAGAATCCATCAAATGCCACCCCCATGTCAGGTCATGTCACAACATAATTAAAGCATTAGATCTTCGTGATGAAGCCGTTGCCATCAATTCTGAGAGTGACTGATCCAATCTACAGAAAGAGGAAATTTCTCTCCTCCGCCAGCTACAACTGCCACAGCTGCCTTCCCCTCCCCAGGAAGGGAGATGGTATTGCTTGCTCTGTCTGGGGCTGCGGGTCTCAGCCTGGATACCAGGAGCTGAGCCATGTGGTAAAAGGATCAGCCTGAAGGGGTGTGCTCCTTCTGCCTCTGGGTCTACTAGGGGCCAATTGAGCCTGAAGGCCTGGGCGACCTTTGGGCTCAGTTACTGAGTCACTCTGTGTGGCCTTGAGGAAGACTCTTCTCACTTCTTTTCCGTAAGTGGGTGAGTGAGAAGGAAGGCGATGATCACTAATACGGAAGATGCAGGAGTGTGGGGTCAGATGGGTCCATCCTGACCCTCTGTGCACAGCTGCCCTTCCTCTCTCCTCCAGGAAGGGGCAACTAGTCAAGGCTCACAGGATTCCTGTGAAACTCAAAGCAGATAGGAATGTAAGGACCTAACACAAAAGAAATGTCCCCAGCCCTCAGCATCCCGGCCTGTGGGCTTTATGCAGGCCCGTGGGTCCAGGGGTATTAGCTAAAGGCCTGGATTTAAACACGGGTTTCTTTGTCCATGACTTGCTAAGTATGGACACAAAAATGCTAGCTCTACAGTGACAGAGAGCAGACAAAAGAGATGCAGTCAGCAGGGACAGAAGAGCTGCCTACGTCCCTTCTCAGATGACATCACCAGAAGGTGGGATAGAGTGGGAACAGGAGCCAGGCTATGGGAACAAGGAATCAGGGATGAACCTGGATAGGTCAAGGTAATCAGTCTACAACTGGAGAGTCAGGAGACGGTGGGGAAGCACTGGGAAAGTGACCAGGGTCTCCACTCTTGGAAAGACTTCAGCCATCTATGTTTTGAGTATCTGGTTTCTGACCTCCCTTTATTTATTTATTTTTGCCTGTGTATGTGTATGTATGTGTGTTCATATGTGTGTAGGCACATGTGTGGGTACATATGTAGAGGCAAGAGGTTGACACTGGCTGTCTTCCTCGATGACTGTCCACCTTATATATTGAGACAGAGTCTCTCATTTGAACCCAGAGCTTGACCATTTGGCTGGTCTGGCTAATTTATCCCAGGGACCCCTGTCTCCACCTCCTGAGCACCAGCCAGCATTATGGGCAGCTACCGCTCTCACCCTGCATTTATGTCGGTGCCAGCGACCCCAACTCAGGTTCTCACATGTTTGAAGCAAGCACTTTCAGACTGAAACTTCTTCCCAGCCCTGACCTCATGCCTTGATTGTGTCTGGGGCCTGATCCTTTGGATATGACCCTTGGGCTTCGCTCAAGCCTTGAGCCTTAAGGGCAGCCAAAGAAACCATCTGAAGGCCCCGACTTGTCTGAACCTGTTCCCCCTCAGTCCTTCTTTCTCCTGCTTCTTTTGTCTTGGGATCCTGGCTCTCAGGACCAAGGACAAGTTCCCCAATCCATCCATTGGTTCCCACTCTACTTAACCCCTTTCGGAACCAAGCCTCAGTCCCCGAATGTGCAGCACAATTGACAAATATGACCTCATTTCCCCAACTACGCCCTTCGATCTACTCTCCCACTTGGCCTAGGCACTTGACTCTCCCACTCCCATTCCATGAACTGTTTCCCCACTCTACCTGACCAGTGTCCCCCTCTGAAGACAGATGGCTCCTGCTTTAGCAGGGGGAGCTATCCTGCAAAGCACAGAAGAGAAAGGATTGATTCTAGCCTAGGGGCTCTAAGGCTGCCTCCTCTATAGAGTTCATTCAGATTAGGGATGTTGGACAAACGGGGCTGATGAAGGCATCTTTGAGGAGGGATGTGATGTCAGATATGAGGGAGTAATTTGTTTGGGGAAAGGAGCAGCGAGATGTTCCTCAAAGTGGAAATGGGGGCCAAGAAGAGAAGGCTGAAGGGTGAGTAGGCAGCAGCCACAGGCTCCATGCTGGAGTCATCATCTTCTTCCGCTCCTACAGCCAGCTCCATGGCTGACCAGCTGGCTCCTAAGGATATCTCCAGATGCTCGGTAAGGATGCAGCCCCTTCCATCGAGGATGTCTAAATTGGTCTCCAAAGGCTCTGCCAGGCCCCAAGGATTAAGACGACAGTTGAGTGATTTCTTAGTTTATTAAAGCCCACGCCTCCCCAAGTCCAGCATTCAGGAAAAGAGATCAGAATCGGCATCTTCAAAGCTGTCCTGGAAGTGATGTTAGAGGAGAGGAAAGAAGCAGACGGTCAGGACTCCTGGCTTCTTTTTGTAGAGCTAGACTGGAGGGAAGGAGTCACTGATGGGTCAAGGGCTGAGGGACAGGTCACACAGGACCAGGACCAGGACCAGTACCAGGACCAGGACCAGGATCAGGAGGGATCCTCAAGGCATCGCTGGAGTCCTTCATGATCCTTGCCTAATGGCTTTTTGGTCCCTCTGTGCACATCTTGGCTGTCCAGATGCTCACTACCTCCTGAAGGAGGCTGTTTTAATCCCAGTATAGCTCCAAGTTCTAAATCTACATCTTCAGGTCACTCAAGGTCAGAGCTCTTTTTACTTTTAGGTCCCACAGAAATCATTCTATCATTCTCCACACCACAGCCTTACAGAGATGGGAGAATTGTGACTGCAGTGTCCTGAGAAATTTGAAACCACTGAACCAAGTGTAGTGTGGTCTTGAGTCATCACCGTCACATTCGGAGCGATGCCTTTCCCCATGTGTGGGCCCAGGTGAGTCTGTGACTTGTGCCTTGAGCACAGCACACCTGTAGCTGAAGCTTGCAGGTGTGCAGACTGCCTCTGTGTCTCAGACACAGGAGAGCACCATGCCATACACGGCTGGGCTGTCTTGCATGAGCGCACGGCTGCATATGAGTATTGATGATTGTCTGGGTATGGGCAGGGAAGCTTCTGTGAATGAAGGTCTGTGTGTCGATGGCAAACAGTGATCGCGTGTATAAGTGTGCACGTGTGCTTCTGCATACAAAGGACTTCCCAGGGCTGCATGTGCATATGACCAGCCAGATATGTGTGAGTTTTTGACTCTTGTTCAGTTTGTCTCTGGGTGTCTGCTTGTGACTGTAGAAAGTGTGTGTGTGTGTGTGTGTGTGTGTGTGTGTCAGAGAGAGAGACAGATGTGCGGCTGTGTTCGTGACAGATTGTAATTTAATGTGTGTGAGAGGGAGACTGGCTGAGGCCATGAGGGTGTGAGAGACTGGTTCCACGTGTGGCTATGTGCCTGTGCTTGCAGATGTAGGGTGTATACATGCTTGGATATGCTGATGTGACTCTGTGGCTGGGTGTTAATGGCTGTGCGTGCAATGGTGGCTCTGTGTGTGAAGACAATGAATGTTTGTGACTCCGCTGTATGTGTGACACACACACACACACACACACACACACACACACACACACAAATGGCTCTGGCTAAGCACAAATGCAGGTTTCTGTATGTGGAGGTAGAGGTGGGAAGGGCGAGGGCAGTGCAGGGGGAAAGGGGACTGTCTCAGAAAGGTCTCCCCAACCCCATTTTAATCAGAAGCGGAGCAGCTGTTAGTCTGAATAGACACTGCACAACGGCAGACGTCTTAATCTCTTCTGCATTGTGATTCACTCGGCGAAGCCCTATTACTCAGCTTTTGATAGGAGCTTACTTGTCTCAAGTGTTTTCATTATTGCCCTAATACTATCTATTAACATACTGGAGGGAGCTCGCTGCTGTCTGGATCTGGCATCACTGGGCTTTTAAAGATTATGGGCCTTGCAAATACATAACATTTTACTGCCTTGCAGACGTAATTCATTGTGTGTGGTGGGGGGAGCTCACATAAATAGATAGGTAAATAGATAACGGAGTAGGAGACAGAGGGCGCTGGAGGGAGAGAGAATCTATGATCCAAAGGCACTCTCATCCCAGCTTAAATAATCGCCTTCAGGAGGAGGAGCCAGACAGAGGCCTGTCTCATTTAGAGACAACTCCTGTGTCAAATCCTTCATTCCTAGGTATTGTGCAGTAAAGGTATTGCCACGGCCTGTTCAGGACATTAGACCCTGGGCCTCACTAAGGTGACCAGAGGTGCAAATTGAAGCACGATATGGATGAGTGTAGGGTAGAGAGTTAGGAAGCAAAGGCCCCTGTTCCAAACCCAGTCCCACAGCTGGTTTACAGGGTGACTTTGCTTCCATCTCTGAACCTCATCTCATAAGAACAAAGCAAGAGTGTTAAAAAGAGATAGACCACCAGCTCCTTGGGTTCCCATTCTATCCCCAGAAAGGTCAGACATTTTGCCTCCCAAAAATCAGTATCTAACTTACCAGCCCAGCCTCCAGAGCAAGAAGGGGCAAAGTATCCACAGTATCCATCTAGCATGACTGGAAAGATTTAAAAAAAAAAAAAGTCATCTGGTCCAGATACAATAGTTCTTTAGCATCCCTACTGTGTGAACACAGGCCTGCATCACCCGAGATCTCTCTGCTTTCTTCTCCTTTTACCAAGTAAAATTCATTGCACTAACAGACATCCCCTAAGAGATACATCCTGGCCAGACAGTGGCTGTGCACACCTTTAATCCCAGCACTCAGGAGGCAGAGGCAGGTGGATATCTGTGAGATCAAGACCAGCCTGGTCTACAAAGTGAGTTCCAGGACAGGCTCCAAAAGCAACACAGAGAAACTCTGTCTCAAAAAACAAACAAACAAACAAAAAATACAACCTGACTAGTCTAAGGAAACTAGAAATTTTGACATCGGACAAATTTGAGCATTTTCTAGAAGATAAGGAGCAGACAGGATTAGATTTGTGGACAACACCAGGGAGATGACATCAGCACAGAAGAAATTGGCTAAAGAGGTGTATGCTGTCCTTCCAACTGAACCTTGGAGACACTCCAAGTGCCAGGAGCAGAGGGCAGGCAAAGAATCGCCGAACAAGCATGGAGGCAGTCCAGCCCCTTCCTCTCCCAACAGACATAGAATGCTTGACTGTGGCTCTTGCCCTTAATGTTGAAACCCAGTGACTGATGAAAGATCCCCTTAGAAGTGTGGTAAACTGAGGCAATGAACTATTTCTCTTGGTGTTCAAATGCTTGTGGGTCCCCTGCACCTTGACTTGGTACTGTCTGGCTTGCCTTGACCAATGGGCATTAGCAGGGGCAATACAAGAGAGACCAGATAAGCACTTACAATGGGGCTTGTCCATCCTAGCCTCCCAGAGGAATCTCTAGAGAGTTAAACAAAACAACACAAAAACAAACAAACAACAAAACCATGTAAAGAAAGAGGCCACCTGGTGGAAAAAATGAGGTGTCTCTGCTGACGGTAAGCCACCAAGGCCCCAGAGTGGAGTGAAGTCATCTTGGGCCTCCCAACGCAGCCTGTCCACCTGCTGAACACAGCAATGTCAGCCAGCCTAGCTCCGTGCTATGTGGAAAAGAAGAAGGTAGGAGTAGTAGACTCCCTAAGCCATTATGGGTCTGGTCTTATGGTCAGAGACGACTAGGAGAGGAGGGTTGGCCATGCATGCTTTTAAGCTGGGGAAGGAAACCCTGGCCACATTTCAGCATGGCCATGGGCAGGGAAAGCAGGCTCTGAGACAATTCTGTTCCAGACTTCAGGCACAGTGTGATGTCTTCTTCTTCCTTTGGAAACCCTGAGGGTACCCACTTGCCCACACAGGGTCTTCTTGTGTGTTCTAAAGGGACACCACCTGTGACAACCTCCTCTGGCTTTTACACAGAGCTGCACTCAGTTTTATTTCAAGGCAGTGGACCACTCTGGAAGCATGTCATCACGACTGTGGCACAAACATACCTGCTCTTCTAAAAGACCCATCCTGCTGCTGCACTTTATAAGCCTGAAATGACCATCCTTGGCCATCAGATACTTGAGACAATCAAGAGTATGAGAGAGATAGCCAAATGGGCAAAGTGCTTGTCAGGCAAGTGTAAGGACCTGAGTTCAGATCTCTTGAACCCATGTAAAGCCAGAAGTGGTAGTACATACCTAATTCCAGCATTCCTTCAGTGAGATGGGGAGTGGAGACAGGTGAGTCCCTGGAAGCTCATGGTCCAGCTAGCTTTGTGTACATGGTGGAAAATAAGAAGAAATCTTGTTCCAAATGAGGTGGGAGGTGAAGGCCAGCATCTAAGGATGTCCTCTGACCTCCACACAAACACACTGACAAGTGTGTATATGTATTCATACACGTGAATACATATACACACACATGACACACACATGTACAAGATGTTTTCTTCAGTATGAGAAAGAATAAAATGAAAACCCAAAAGGATTCATCCCAGAGTCAGTGGAGATAATGTAGGGAAGAGCAGGGAGCGATAAAGAACTCAAAGAAATCCAAAAGATATTTGCTTTTATAAAATAAGAGATTGCTACGGGAAAGGAACAAAGAGGAAATCATCCTTGAACATTAAAAGCAAGAAAATAAAGTCAAAGAAATCTCCTAGAAGACACAATGACAACACAAAAAAATTCAAAATAAGAGAAAATATAAGACCCAATATTTACCTTAAAGGAGTTAGCAACAAAAATGACAAAGACTAGAGGTGATGAAATAATTTAAAATATGATTTTAAAGTATTTCCCAAAAACTAGAGAAAGATCTGAGTTCTCAAACTATAAAAAGACCTACCAAATGCTAAGCAGAAAGTACTAAAAAGACACGCATCCTGTGACATTTCTAAGTTACAAAATAAAAACAAAAATTTCAACGCTTCTGGATTTTTTTTGAACGTGCAATTCTACATCAGCCAAGCTATCAAGCATGAAAAACAAATCTGAGATATTTTCAGATAATAAAGGACAAAGAAAATTTACTACCCATTCACTCCTGCTGAAAAAATAATTATGTACTTCAGAAAAACAAAAAAGAAATTCAAGAAAGAGAATGTCACAGGAGCACAAAATTTTTAAGAAGCCAATACATATCCAAGAGTCTAAATAATAAATAGAAATGCATCTATAAGAGTTCACGTGGTTTTTAAGAAATGACTTCTTTTGAAAATATAGAAATAAAGTAAAAGCACAATACTTGTATCTAAAGTTTTAACAGAGTGTGGGAGGTAGTAGGAGGTTTAAGACACTATTGGAAGGGAAAAGATGTTTAAATAAATTTATCTAAAACGTAAGGAACTAACAAATGGTACATAAAACTTGCCAATAAATACAAAAAATAAAATAAAATAAGGGAACGTTGATCAGTCAAGTTAAAAGCAGAGGGAAATCCAAACATATCAGAAATAATAATAAATATGAATAGATTAGAACTTCCTACTAAACTACAGAGACTCTCAACAACCCATGTATGTGCATGTACACATCCCCACACACAATGCTATTATTTCAGAGTCTCATTATGAGACTGACACTCTACTTACCATGCTAACGAGGCACCTCATAGAGTCCCATTTTTATTTAGAAAAGATAAAAAAATAACAGAATGGAAAATCAGTATGTGCTAACAAAACAAAAATGAGACATACACACATTAGTATCAGATTAAATAGAATTGAAAATAAAAGCATTGCCTGGAACAAATAGGGCACTTTGTAAAAGGTACAATCGGCCAAGAAGATATGAGAATAAAATGTGTTTTGTACTAAACAATGGAGTATTAGAATAGAGGAAGTAATAGCGTTAGAATTGCAAAGACAATGTGTCAAACTTGCAATATACTTAACTTTTACCTACGTACATTGTTGAGTGATGGGACTTTTAAGAAGTGATAAGATGAGCTGGAGAGACGGCTCAGTGGTTAAGAGCACTTGTTACTCTTGCTTAGACCTGAGTTCCATTCCCAGCCCCCACACAGTGGCTCACAACCATCTATAACTCCAGTTCCAGGGGATCCAATGCCCTCTTCTTACCTCTTCAGGTACAAGACATGCATGCGGTACACATACACACATACAGACAAAACATTCAGACACATAAAATAAAATTCAGAAATTAAAAAAGAAACAAACAACAAAAAGACCACCAGTGCCGAGAAGAGGAGGAGGAAGTAGTGATAAGGTCAAGAGGGCGGGCTCTCTTGACTTGACCAATGCCATTATTGGTTGATTAGGTCAGTAGTCTTTTGGGTGGTTCCTGACAGAAGTGGGTTTGGCCCCTTCCCTCCACCATGCCACGCCTCTTGCCCATGTAAGTTTCATTTTTCTTTTTCTTTTGTTTTGCTGTTATTGTTTGCTTGCTCTCTCTCTCTCTCTCTCTCTCTCTCTCTCTCTCTCTCTCTCTGTGTGTGTGTGTGTGTGTGTGTGTGTGTGTGTGTGTGTGTGTTGCTTTTTGTTGTTGTTGTTGTTTATTTGTTTGAGACAGGGTGTCACTGTCTAGCCCAGACTGACCATCAACTATGTCCTCCCTCCTAAATGCTGGGACTACAGGCTTGTGCCACCATATCTGGCCCTCTGCCACGTTTTTAATGTTTTTTAAAACATGTGTGCATGCCTGTTCACATTCGTGTGTGCATGTGAGGGTCAGAGGTTGATGTCCAGTGTCCTCCTCAGCCAGTCTCTGTCTTAAATACCAAGGCAAATATCCTCTGCTTGAATCTGGAGATTTCCAATGGACCAGTCTAGCTAGCTAGCTTGTTCCAGAGATTCTGAGTCCTCTTCCCCAACCCTGGGATTATAAGTGGCTGGGGATCAGAACTCTGGTCTTTTAAGTAAGTACTTTACCCATAGAGCCTCCTCCAGCCCTTGTCATGTTTTGAATGGCAAGGAGGCCCTCAGAGCCAACCTCCCAACCTCCCACTTATCAGCCTCAAGAACCATGAGCCAAATGAATTTCTGTTTATTATAAATTACCCCCTCTGCTGTATTCTACTAAAACAACACAGAATGGGCAAGAACATATATTTATACATTTAAAATATTTATGGTTTACTTAGAAAAATAGCCAGTCCTTAAAGTTGATTACAAGTGAAAAACAAAACAAAACAAAAAACGAACAGTAGGAACCGCACAGACATTTTCTGACTACAATGTGAAAAGAAATAGTCTCAATGAGAGAAGAGAGATGAAAACTCAGCTCTCAGAAACTTAAAACACCGTCTATAGAACACTCAAGAGTGAAATGACAGATTATTTCAAAAATGAACGGCACTGAGAGCGCTGGGAGATGAAACTGATTGTCAAGGTCAGTGCGGTGCTTATAGAAAAATATATAGCCTTGAACACATTTGTTAGAAGGGAAGAGAGAAAATTGAATCCAGGCAGCTGGGAAAGAGAAAACTGGAGGGAAAACGTTCTAAAAAGAAGGGATTAATAGAGACAAAAGCAGAAATTAATAAGATGAGAGGCAAATGCAGACGTGGAAAACGAAACCAAATGCTGGTCGTTTTGTTTACTCATTTACTTAAGGGCTCAGGGAGAGGTGAAAACGCAAATATCCACGGAAGAAATGGGTCATTCAGAGAGGCGTCAGGCCTAGCATGAGATGAAGGAGACGTTGAAGGAGGGAGTGATTTCTGTTCTGCACTGTTAGGGAGTTTTAAAGGTGGGAGCCTTCCCACCGTGTCCCGTTGGGCTGTCCTAGGCATCTGCTCTTTGGTTCCCATTCATCCCTCTGTGCCCGACTTTCCTTCTGCATCTCACTCTGAGGTTATGTCCTTCCAGGGACATGCACACCATCCCTGGCTCCAGCACTAGACCAGGCTCCATCAGCCTTTGCTTCTTCCCACCCAGTGTGAACAACTCTGGGATGAGTGTAGGATTCTAGCGAGAGACATTTTTCAGGGACTTCGGCAAAGAAGTGGCTGTTGACCTCGAGGCCACAGTCCTCTGGGCGGACACTTGCCTGCCGCATGGAGTCGGACAGGAAGGCTAACTCGGGGGGGAGCAGAAGCAAGTGATCCAGTTACAGAACCCCCACGCAGCCGTGGCTAAGATGTGCCTCCCCTCGGCTTACTGAGCCAGTCTTTAAATCAACTGAGGTTGTCATTATCAGCTGAAGCCACTAACCCTGGAGACGTCAAAGCCGAACAAAGACGACACACACAAGGGCATTCGGCCCAATCAGTTACTCAGCTAGATGGCCTATAAATAAAATAGCAGCCATCTTAACTACTCTACATTATAAAACTGATAAATCATGACCAAACAGGTTTATCCCAACCAACTCCCCATTTTAACATCATGAGCACAATGATGCTTTTTAGTTCACTAGTGACATATTAAAGCCAATGGAAGTATTACCTCTACACAAGACTAGAAATAAAATTGTAAGAAGCTTACTGAATGGTGGGAGGTGTGGCTCATCGGTAGAGCACATGAGGCCCTGGGTTCAACCCCAGCAATGTTTAGAAAAAAAATAATAAAGAAAAGAAAGAAGCTATGTTGACCAGACAAAGGACCCAGGCTGATTGGTTGTGTCTAGATGCCACACTCTGTATGGCTCTAGTTACTCACCCATACACCATGTGTGACTGTAGGTGTTACTGCGGGTTTTTAGGAGCTGTGATTAAAGTCCTTAAGTCCCTTTAATTAAAGGAAATCATACTTGATAGTCTGGGAAGACCTGGCTCAGTCGGTGGCTTTATGAGCAGAATGAAGGTTGCCCAGAAGTATCTCTTCTAATGCCAGTTTCCAACTCGGGTCTTTTCTGACAGCCTGCCCTATAGGTTTTGGACAGGCCTAACCAGCTCCACAGTCACATTAGCCAATTCCCTGCAGGAATCTCCTAGTAGTTTTATTTCTATAATGGGAGCCTGACTGACATGGGACTCCAGTGAAGGCTAACTCGTATGCACTTGAACTCCAGGAAACGTTCCTTCTCAGCAGGCTGAAGCAT
>CABHPQ010157855.1:26306-60826 GCA_902168405.1 Peromyscus aztecus | reverse complement strand
AGAGCCACCTCCTTTCATGCCCACAAACCCTTCTCACTGTTTCAGAGTCTTTGCCCTCAGATTCTGAGGAAGAGTGTTTCCAGAGATGCAGTCAAAGCACAGCTCAGGTTAGGGTGTGACGCTGTGGCACAGTGCTTGACAGGCATGCAAGGGCCCTGGCTTTGAACCTCAGCACCACCAGAAAACAAACAAACAAACAAACAAACAAACAAACAAACAGCAACAACACTGACAAAACCACACAGAGTGCTCCTCTGCTTGTACATTTCAGAAGTCAAAGAAAAATACAGCCAGGTGTGCTGGCGCATGCCTTTCTGGCGGATCTCTGAGTTGGAGGACAGCCTGGTCTACAGAGCGAGTTCCAGGACAGTCAGGCTACACAGAGAAACCATCTCAAAAAAAGAAAAATATAGGGAACAGTGGAGGAACAGGGAAGCCAGGCACAAGCCTGTTCGATCTGCCCTTCCAGAGTTCAGACCAGACATAGGTTCATTAGAGCAGCTGGAGAGACGACTCGTGGTTAAGGGTGCCCGCAGCATTTGCGCAGGACCGGAGTTCGATCTTAGCGGCTTTGTCAGGGAACGCACAGACGCTTCAGCTCCAGGAGATCTGGCGCCCTCTAGTGGACTCTGCAGGCACCACCCCCACACAAGAAAATAACACCTTTTTAAAGGTTTCAACAAGAAAAATAACCCAATAGAAAAAAGACACATTTTAAAAAGCAGTAAGCAGAGATGAAAACATCAGGATTTAGAACTAGACAATAATTCTTAGATTAACACCCAAAGCATAATACATAAAAGGAAAAACTGATGTAAGAGCCCCGTATTCAAGTAAGAAACCTCTGCTCTGTGACAGCCTGTGGGAAGAAGCAAAGGAGAGCTACAGGCTAGGAGCACACCACACTTTTGCCAATATTAAAAAGCAATTCAAATTTGAAAATGGGAAAAGACACGAGAGCACACTACAGGGGATGTGTAGACATCGAACACTAGAGGGTCATTGATGAGTCACAACCTCCCAAGTAAAAAGTAGTGCTGGTGCCTACCAAGTGACAGCAAGGACCTAGGAAAACTGAGTCACTACACACTGCTGGTGAGAACGTGAAAAGGTGAAGCCATCCTGCCAAATTCTAACAAAAGTCAACATGCAGTTAACCACTGTCTAACTTGTCTTTTTTTTGTCTTGAGACAGGATCTCTCTATGTAGCTCTGGCTGTCCTAGAACTCACTTTGGAGACGAGGCTGGCCTCAGACTCACAGAGATCCCCCTGCCTCTGCCTCCTGAGTGCTGGGGTTAAAGGCAGGCACCATTATGCCTGGCATAACTTGTCTCAACTGTACTCTTTGGTATGAATCCCAGAAAAATGAAACTTGTAACCGCACAAAAATCCACACAGGAGAATTCGTACCGCCTTTACTCAGAGAAGCACGAATGGAATAATTCTGATGCCCTTCAGCAGGTGAGGGGTTAAAGTGGTACGTTCTTACCATGGACTACTTACTACTCAGGAAGAAAAAGGAACAGCCTATTAGTACAGCAATGTCAATAAACCCCCAGGAAACTATATTAAGGAGAAACTCCAGGCCAGCATCTAAAGTTACATACTGTACAAAATTCCATTGTGTGGCATTCTGGAAATAATAGTAATAAATAAGATTATTTAAAGGACAGATTGCTAGTGGCCAGGAACTGGAGCTGGGCAGAGGAAGGTATTGATTATAAAAGGTCTTGGGATTGTTGCGGTGGCAATGGGCATGTCCTGTATTTTGACTGTTCCTGCCTCCCCCACCCCCCATCCCCACCCCGTTAGGATCTTGGCTGTGTTACTTGATTGTGTTTTGTCTAATTTTGCCCTTGGGCAAACTGAGTAAAGGTTATATTGGGACTTGTCTAAATTATTTCTTTCCATTTCGCATGCGTGCACAATTGTCCTAAAACACAGAAGTTCAACTGGAAACCACAGACGCCCCGATAGCAGGCAAACTGTAGCGGGGGTGGGGTGGGCGGTGTGGGGGGGGGGGAGGGGCAGAGTAGAAGTTAAGGAGTTCCGCTCTTCGCTCTGGCTCCCCGATACCTGGACTGCACTTCTCCTGTCTCCTCATCCATCACACCAGAGTCAGAACTGCTAACTCCTACAGGTATTGTTTTGTGTCTGGAATGTTTAGTCCAGACACAAGTATAAGCCGAGAATGGCTGGGGCTTTGAGACATCGGCTGACAGCTTATTACTCAATTTCTGGCTACTGTTTGTTTGTTTGGTTGGTTTTTTTCAAGGCGGCCTTTCCCTATGTAGCTCAGGCGGCCCTTGAACTCACTATGTACACTAGACTGTCTCACGAAGGTCTACCTGCCTCTCCCGATTAAAGGCGTGAGCCATTTAGCCCGCACAGCCGCGGGGTTTTAGTGCGAGGACTTTGACAACTAACTGCCCTTTCCTATTCTTCCTATTCCTCCAGGCTCTTAACAGTCGGCCGGGGGGGGGCGGGGGGCGGGGGGGGGGGGGGGGGCGGGGTGGGGCGCAGATCCGTCCCTAAGAACTGCCACTGAACGTGTGTTCTGGCCAAGCGCCTTTGCTAGCTGATCACCCAAGACTCTAGAACCCACTTTTGCAAATGGGGAAAAGGAAACTTAGCGAAGCTAACTTAGAGCCTAGCAGCTGGCACGAACCAACTGTCCTACCCTAAACCCCGGCAGGAAGGACAGCGGGTGAGATGGCATGCTTTCCCTTCCAGCTGCTCTCTGTGTGACCCAGGGCGAATTCCTGGCCCTCTCTGGGGCTGGGTTCCTTATCTGGGGAAACCAAACAATCACAAAGTCAGATTCTCCTCGCTATGTGAAGGCGCAACACCTAGACACAAGGTGGGACATTCCCCCTGGGACTCTGTGTTTGAAGTCCAAACCCACAGTCACAGCCTCAGGGGACAGAGGTGGAGTCTCGGGCGGGCGGGGCGCCCCAAGTCTGGAGCATCCCGGGCTTTGAGCACTCAGGGCGGGGTTGTGGTGGGACTGGGCCGCTTCCCGGTTTGGCGGTCAATCTCCTGGTGCAGGGTCCCCAGCGGTTCCACTCTGCTTGGCCTGGGATCCACCCCAGCCAGGACGACCTAAGAGAGGGACTGGCTTGCCCCAGAGGAAGCCGGGAGATGAGGTGGCCCGCTCCTCTGGAACTGTCCCAAGCCAAGGTGGCGTTGGGGTTACCTGGGTTAGCTGGGATTACCAGGCCAGGCGGCCACACTCAGGCTCAGGGAAGATGCGGGTCCTGGCTGGTCCCTGGCCCCTGGAAGGGAGGTGGAGTGACTCTTCTTTTTCCCTTGCTCACTAGCTCTGCTTGGAACGGGACAGCCACACCCCGGCGGGGACTAGTGGGCGTGCTGGAGCATTGCTCCTCTCGGCTGCGCACCAAGGATGCTGGACCAGGACGCCCAACTCCAGAAGACGCCGCTGCCACTGACCCGGCATCAGCGTTGTTAGTAGGGCCCAGGTGGTAGAGCCCACCCAGGGTGGAGCCAGCTCGTCCCTCAGTAACCCCACTGGAGCTGCAGCGCGCCCTGCGTGCCCCCCTGTGTGCAGGGGGGCGGTGGGGAGTTCTGCCAAGTTAGCGAAAGCCTCATCTTAGAGCTCCGCCCTGTGAGCGGGAAGCAGATGAGGGTGGTTTGGGACACTTACTTTATTCTGGGGGTACAGACTCTCCTCCCACTTCCAGCCACAATATGGCCGGGGTGGAAAAGGCTCCCAGTGGCTGCGTGCCTTTTGCTCTCCATGAACCCCAAGCGAAGAACGCAGTCCCAGCACTGGGAACAGATCCCACTTCCTGCAGACCCCTAAACTCCTCTGAGAGCCCGGGTCCATCGCTTGGACTAGCGAATGCAATCGCCCAGAGAGGATGAGACTCACGTTTGGCCTCCTGGAGCGGCAGTCCTGAAGCCAGCAGCAGAAATCCCAGGACCTCGAAGAGACTTTCCATGCTGAGTCCGAGCGCCCGCAATCAGCCAGGGCTTGACTCACTCCCCAGTCCCATCCACCGGGAGTCACCGAGTCAGCCTCCTGTTTTATGAAATACGGGGCTTGGGAAAGATCATGTGATGTTTTAAGCAGTGTGGCTTGATCTCTCAAATTCCGTCTCTTAAGAACTCGTGCTCATGACTCACTCGCCCCTGGCGTTTATTTATTGACTTCGGATGCACGGTATTTTCATTTTGTGATCCCACATTTGCTCTTCTCTTTTCTTTTCTCTCCCTCCTCCCCTTTTCCTAGCTTAAAGGGAGTTTCCTAACATCCTGTTCTGACATTCTTCCTTGTTGGTGAACTTTTTCGCTGATGCTCACACAATGCATCTTTCCAGAATTTGGACAGCAGCACCTAGTTAGCATTCCCTCCCCGCCCAGGGCAGACAGATACCAGGGTGTCATTCCAATCAGGTGCCGTTGTGCTGTACATATATGGGTACAAACACTACATGCTGGGTCAGATATTATGAGCTCGGGCTAGCCCACAGGCTTCAAGCAGTGGAGAAATGTAGCCCAAAGCTGTTTATGACATATCTACTTGACTCCATAGTATGACTGCTCAGAACAAACTTTGTATTTGGTAACTGCATTAAGTGTAGAAACAACCTTGTCTGGAACATAAATTTCATACACTCAAGTCATTTCTGGTTATAGACAATGTGGAAATGTGGCGATGCGAACCTCTCACTGGTGTGATAGTCTCTAAGGTGTGTATCACTATGGCTGCTTCCTGGGCCTGAGAAGCCCTGGTTATGGAACACACTGACTTACGGTCCATTGTAACACAGGAACTAGAGTTAGTGTGTAGAAACACGTGGATTGGAAATGAAGGGACGATTCTACATAGTCACAAGGAAGCAAAATCTCCAACACAGAGAAGCAAGTGAAAAATGGAAACACCGGTTTGTATAATGTAAACAATACAGAGAGTTCTATTTGCTTTTTGCAACACATATAACTTTTCAATTAAAAACAAGCACTAAGCATTGTGGTGAACTCCTTTAATCCCAGCACTCATGAGGCAGAGGTACCTGGACTTCTGTGAGTTCAAGGCCAGCCTGGTCTATGTAGCAAGTTCTAGATCAGCTAAGGCTACACAGTGAGTCCCTGACTCAAAAACAAAAGCAGAAAAAGCAAGCTTTTGAGCTGGTGAAATGGTTTAGTAAGTAAAAGCAGTCACTGTCAATTAAAGACCTGAATTCAGTCCCTGGAACCTACAGGGCAGAAGGAGAGAAGTGACTTCCTTAGGTTGTCCTCTGATCTTCGTGTAAGAGCTGTGGCATGTGCCAATCTCTCTACCCCCAAATACATGTAAACAACAACAACAACAAACAATAAGTTTTCAACTTTTGGCAAGCATCTTATTACCACCTCAGGTGTTAATGCCCTTTGTGGCTGACATAGTTTTGGCTTGAATTTTTTTGTGAGATGAGCGATCTGTCTTTAAGTAAACTGGAGATGTTAAACTTTTCTGTAGCAAATCTTAGTTTTGTTTAGGAAGCTGTAACAATCAAATTATCTTTTGCTTTTTGCCTTCCTTGTCCTATCAGGAGAGGTGGCAGCCACTAGGGCAGGGATCCTCCTTCTCCTTCTCCTTCCTCCTCCTCCTCTCCTCCTCCTCCTCCTCCTCCTCCTTCTTTTTCTTCTCCTTCTTCTCCTTCTTCTCCTTCTCATCCTCATCCTCCTCCTCCTTCTTCTCCTTTTCCTCCTCCCCTCCCCCTCCTCCTCTATTCCTCTTTCCTTCTTCTCCTTCCTCTTTATCTTTCTCCTCCTCTGGAGGTATGGGTTCAATTCCCAGCACCAACACAGTGGCTCACAAACATTTGTGAGCCCAGTTCAAGGAATCTCCCAGCTTCTTTTGAGCTTCTCAGGCACGAGGCATGCTTGTGGTGCACAGACATTCATGAAGGTAAATCACTCATACATGTAACAATTTTAAAGGAGGTTTGTGATTCCAAAGAACTGTAAATGGAAGAACCTGCTTTTGACAATCAGACAATGGCAACTTGAGGTACCCAAGGTCAGGGCTGTTGGGGAGAAGGAATATTCACATCTTGTTTATTAAAAGAAAAATCATCCTGTAAAAAGTTAGGAATAATTCACTGAAAGAAAGGAAGCAGCTGGACTCTGGAGTTACAATTACTCTGCTTAGAAATGGTGTTGAGGGAAGTGGTCTGTAGTCATCTTCAGAGAAATTGTCCCAAGAGCGTCTCAGTACCTTGAATGCCTACCCTCCTTCTGGTGGCCACTGTCTCGGCTTTCAGAGCTGTGCCTAGGACGTGATGCCTGAAGCAACCACCCAAAGGGGCACGCAGAGTGTCAGGCTGCAGCTGAGCCTAGGAGTCACTGCTGGACCCCAGGTCTGGCCTCTAACTCGTAAGATTTTCCTGTGCTTCTGATCTTGTTTCCACCTCCTAAATGCCAAGCTAACAGGTGTGTGCTACCACACCTGTATGGTTCTGGGGAGCTAACCCAGGGCATTATGTGCTCTAGGCAAGCACCCCACCGACTCAGCTTCATCCCCAATGCTCCCTCAATTAACATCTTTTAATTTTAGAAATTGCTCAGTTCAAACTGGAGTTTTTAAATGAGATTAAAAAAACAACTAGTTAACATCTAGTCCACTAGCCCTTAAAAATGTTCTTTTTATGTATATGGGTGTTTTCACTACTTATATGTTTTTATACCACATGTGTGCCTGGTGTCTGTGGAGGCCAGAAGAGGGTGTCAGATCCCCTGGACCTGGAGTTACAAATGCTTGTAAGCCACCATGTGGCAAGTACTCTTTTTGTTTTTGTTTTTGTTTTTCGAGACAGGGTTTCTCTGTGTAGCTTTGCGCCTTTCCTGGAACTCACTTGGTAGCCCAGGCTGGCCTCGAACTCACAGAGATCCACCTGGCTCTGCCTTCCGAGTGCTGGGATTAAAGGTGTGGGCCACCATCGCCCGGCATGGCAAGTACTCTTAACTGCTGAATCATCTCTCTAGCCCATAGACCCCTGACTCATAAATAGCAACTCTAGAGTTCCCTTTAACAAAAAGGCAAAACTCGGAGGCTTAACACAACTAAAATGTATTAACTCACTGCCCCGGATATTAGAAGTCTGAAGTGGGTCTCAACTGGGCCCAAACAGAAGTGTCAGCATGGCTCCAGTGAAGAGTCCATTTCTTGCCTCTTCTCTAGTCTCTGGTTCTCATACTTCCGGGTTTGTGGCCTCCTTCCCTCTCAACATCCATCCATCAATGGCAGTGGGGTCTTTCTCACATTTCAGTCTTCTGGCACGGGTTCTCCTGACCCTCTGTTGGACTCACAGGCCCCCTTTTATTTCATGTGGAGCCCACCTGGATGGTCCAGAACCTCTTCCTCTCCAGGTCAGTGGCCAGCCACTTTTGATGTAAACGTGCTCCCCACCTTTTGATATTTTCCATGTCACAGAGTCATAGGTCCTGTGGGTTAGAAGTAGACATTTCTAGGGGCATTATCCTTCCTCACAGTTGTCCAGAAGGTGGCTTGCAAAACAAAACAAAAAAACAAAAACAAAACCATAAAGGTGGGTGATGCGAATGGTGTTGGACAGTAACCCCCAAATTTCACATACCTGTTGAAACTTTTGGCAGAGTAGGAAGGTAAGAATAAACTCCAAATAAAGGGATCAGCTCCAAGAGAGAGGCAGCCCACGTGACTGCCGGGTCCCAATGTGGGCTTTTGCACGTGTTATGAGCAGAGTCACGGTTTTCGGATTTAAGCATTAGCGATGACTCAGAGGCTTCTGCTGTGCCCAGTTCTTGGATCTTTCTATCTCAGTGGCTCTCTGCGTGAATGACTAATTAAAGCCCTTGATTCTAAGGTTCACTGAGCTTCGAGCCTACTCTTCCCCCAACATATCTTTTCTGTATCTTCAGGAAGGAGGCGAAAAGGAACACACACGTCACCATGTCCTTTCAAGAGGTTCCCTCCACTCCTAGCTTGCCTTCTTTTATTACATTTTATGTAGTGTACATGCGTGTGTGTGTGTGTGTGTGTGTGTGTGTGTGTGTGTGTGTGTGTGCGCGCGCGCATCTGTGAGCCACAGTGCATGTGTGGAGGTTGATTCTTCTACCTGGTGAGTCCCAGGGACTGGCTCAGGTTGTCAGGTTTGGTGGCAAGCACCTTTATCTGCTGGGCAATCTGGAACCTGTGTCTTTTGTTGAGACCATTATTTCTCCCCCCACCCTCCCGTCCCCCACAGGGTCTTTCTATGTAGTCTAGGCTGACCAGAAACTCCCAATCTTTTTGCGTTAGCCTGCCAACTGCTGAGATTCCAGGCACACGTCATCATACCCAGGTGACAGGACTGTTGTCATGGAGATTAGGTGAGGGAGAAGCACATGGCCTTCCTTGTTTTATTGACACCCTCTCCTCGGACAACTACCTCCTGGATTAGTTTTAAGGCAGTCCTAACCATCGTCAGTGTGTGGATTTAAATTAAGTCATGTAAAAAGAAGGATAGGGCTTTGAGAGGCTGGAAGAAAGTCAGATGTGTTTCTAGAGAAAGTGCAAGCTGGTTCTTGAATCCTAAGTTGGCTTGACTAAAGCCTAAACGCATATGGGAAGACAGCAGCCAGGCTGAGGGGGCCATATGAACACAAGAGAGACTTTGTTCTTCTGAGTCTGGGTCTCATGCAGCCATGGCTGGCCTGGACCTTGATATGTAGCTGAGGATGACCTTGAACTCCTGATCCTTCTTTCTCTATTTTCCAAATACTGGGACTACAGGTTTGTACCACCACATCCAGTTTTCTCTGGAGCTGGAGATTGAACTTTGGGCTTCCTGTACACTAGGGGAACATTCTACCAACTGAGCTACAGTCCCAGCCCCAAGAAAAATAATTTGAAGGAATAAAATACTAATAACACAGTGTGATGAACCTCAAAAACCTTGTGCCAAGTGAGAGAAATCATACAGAAAAGGTTGTATAATTCCATTTGTATCAATACCCATGCTAGACAAATCCATAGAAACAGAAGGAAGGTTGGTGATTGCCAGGGACTGTGGGGAGGAGGGAAATGGAGTGACCAAGGGACGGCACTGTTGGGAGTGGACAGAGTGGCTGGCTGCACAAGGTTATGAATGTACAAGAAGCCACTGGCTTGCTCAGTTAGTCCATTAATATTTTGTTCTGGGAGAAGGCCTCATGTAGCCCAAGGTAGTATTGAACTTGCTATGTAGATGGTAGATGAGGCTAGCCCTGAAATCTCCCCTTCTCCATTTCCCAAGTGTTAGGATTACAGGCTTGCCTTACCATGTCTGAGTTTGACTTGTTTACTTCAAAATGGTTCATTAAGGGGGCTGTGGGGATGGTTCGGTAGGTGAGAGCGCTTGCAGACACAGGATCTGAGTTCAATCCACAGCGCCTACATAAAAAGCTGGGTGTGACCACACACCTATAACTCGAGAGTGGTGGTGGTGGAGGTGGTGGTGGTCGTGAAGACGTGGAGACAGATGGAGCCCCTTGCTAGGCAGCCAGTCTAGTCAAATGGCCAACCCTAGGTTCAGTGAGAGACTTTGATTCAAGGAATTAAGGGAGTAATAGAGTAGGACACTAGTATCCACCTCTGGAGCAAGTGCGTTACTCACACACACACGGTTAAAATAGTTAATATTGTCATGGGACTCTCACATCGATAAAAATAATGGATTTTTTTATAGGCTGAGGAGATGTTTCAGTCAGTGAAGTACTTGCCTCATCAACATGAGGACCTGAGTTTGATCCGCAGACCTGTGTTAATAAGGCAGGGAGTGATGGTGTGCTTGGAATCCTGTGTTAGGGAGTCAGAGACAGGGCAACCAACCTAGCCATAGCAAATCCCAGGTCAGTGAGAGACCCTGTCTCAAAAAAAAGGTGGATGTCAGCTGAAGAATGGTATCCAAGAGGGTCCTCTGGCTTCCATGCATGTGTGCACGAACACATGCAACCTCCACCCCGCACACATGCACCTACACCCATGTGCACATATGCACACATGTGTACACCAAAGAGCGAACATGAATTATTACTTCAGTAACAGCCTTGACCAGCAAGGGTTTTGCTAAACTTGAGGGAACACAGGAGAGTCAGGCTCCTGGCCAGCAGGAAGCATCAGCCAGGTGAAGAAGTGTGTTGGATGCTCTGATTGAACATGTGAGGGTTCGAGAGGAAGCATGGCGGGAGGGGCTACAGGTCCATCTGCTTAACACAAATGAAGTGAAAGCCACAGAATGAAAACTCCCCTAGCCACATTTTAAAATGAAGCTGTCGGGGCTGCAGAGATGGCTCAGCAGGAGGAGCACTGGCTGCTCTTCCAGAGGACCCGGGTTCAATTCCCAACACCTGCACGGCAGCTCACAGTTGTCTGTAACTCTAGTTCCAGGGGATCTGACATCCTCATACAGACATATGTGCAGGCAAAACATCAAAGCACATAAAAATAAATTGAAACAAACAAACAAACATGAAGCTGTTGCAATGGTTTCATTAATGAGATATTCTTTTAGTCCACGCGAAGCCTTTGCTAACCAGTGTGTGTTTTACAGCATGCATCAGTATAGACCTGCACACTGTAAGATCTCAAAAGCCATGTGTTTCGGGGACCATTCTCTTGGACAGCAGTTCTAGAGGGACACAGTGGGCTTTCTGAGGTGTGGTGGCTTGAGATGCTCAGAGAAAGTTATGGGAAGCTGAGCCCAGAGGTGTGTTAAGGACAGAGGGAGTGCAGTTGAGTGTGACCTGCTCACAAGAGAAGCCAGCTGGGTTCCTGTGGAAAGAGTATCCCCAATGAATGTTTTCATGCACATCTGGCACTTTCTCCCCCACTGATTTCTCAGGAGCGGATATTTAAAAGGAGGTAACAAAGGCCAAGTTCCCATCACACATAATTGATTTAATGACCACTCCCCCACTCGACTGCCTGTCTCCAGCACTCTTCAAAGTGGAAATGAATCTTGCAAAACTCAGTTGTAAAGCTTTTGATCTTAACTAGTCATTAGTGTCTTGCTCAAGATAATGTTTCAGTGTCAGCTGGGAGGTAACAGTCTCTCAGGCAAGGGGCTTTGGGGGTGCAGAGCCCCTGCCTACAACTTTGTTCTGAAACAACCTTAAACACACACAAGAGTTAAAAAGCTAACACAAGAACACATGTACCCTTTGCTCAGACTTACCAATTTTAATACTTCATCATATTTGCACACCTAATTTACACGTGCATGTACACACACACACACACACACACACACTTTTTAATGAACTGTAAGTTGCAGACATTATTCTCCTTTGCCCTCATCTTCAGCTGGTGTTTCTGAGGTGGAGGATGTTCTTGATGTTAGCACAGTTCAATTGGCAAAACTGGGAATGTAACATCAATACAGTAATCTGATATTTCTAATCATCTTAATAACATACTGAGCAATTTTGCCTTACCCCTATCTCAGTCGGGGTCATATCCGGGGTCACGGATCAGATTTAGTTATGTCATGTTTATCCCTTGAATCTGGAATATTGACAGCGCAGTCCTTTGTTTCATGACGTCACCACTGGTAAAGACTAGCTTTTGCAGCGTGGCTCCTCACCTTGGAGTGGCCTGATGCTGATATTAGGTACACTGGGGGCAGGGATACCACATATGTGATTTCACTCCCTTTGTGGTGCACTGCATATCTCAGTAGCCTTTGTATTCTTTTTGTTCAATAAATTAAAGATAATGGGATTTATTTATTCATTTAACTCAGGGTCTCATGTATCTCAGACTGGTCTTGAACTCACTATGTAGCTCGAAGTGAAGTGTTTGCTCTCTTTGCCAGGTTTTATTCAGTGCTGGAGATCACACCCAGGGCTTCCTGTAAGCAAGGTACACACTCTGCCAACTGAAAAAATACATATGGCGCAGGGCAAGACACAGAACCTGGGACATTCTTGTTATTGTTGACTGATAAAAACTGGGAGACAACTGTCAATAAGGAGGGACATTCTAATTCTTGTTCATACAATATATTCATGCTCTGTGACAATAAAAACTAGCAAGCTTGTTCTGATTTCAGAATATATAGGGGACTCTGAAAAATGTTTAAAGTGTGATTTTATGGGGGATGCTTACAGAGTGTAATGAAACATATTTTAGTTCACATACAGAATAGCACGCCTTTCCTTGTTATAGCAGGTCGGTTTCTATAAAAGGCTACCACCTGGAAGTGTTCCACCCTACCCTCTACTTTCCACATTTTTTAGTTCACTAGGTTGGGACAATAACTGCCTTGTATACGTATTTACTTTCTTTTTTATAGTCTTGTGCACATAAAGGTGACAGGTCTTTAGAGCTAATTGGCATTTTCCCAGAAATCCTTTATAGATGGAAATAGGACGGGCGTTCCCTCAAGGCTTTTTAGGTTTCACCTGTATGTGAACATGGAGGTAAAGAAATCCACTTGGCTGGAGTGTGCTCAGCTGGGTGGACTGAACCCAGGTGGGGCTGCAGAGCGAAGGCTTTGGAGCAGAGTGGGAACCTGGGCCTAGCATCACCTCTGCACCTCGGATCCAGCCGGATTTTGCCTGGAACCCATCCATGCTGCCTCACTTCTCTGCCTCTCCACCCCTTCTCCACAGATGGAAAGTCTAGTCAGATCCCTGTGCATGGCCATGGGTGTGCTAGTACATGTGAGCATGAGAATGAGTGTGTATGTGTATAGCTTCTTTTCCCCAACAGGTTCACCAACAGTCTAAGAAATGGCCTCTGGAGTGAATTCTGAGAATGATCACGAACTTCCCGACTAAAGGAGAGAGCACTGTCCACAGCAGAATCCCTGGCCTCCAAAGAGCCTCGTTGGTTCTCTCAGGCTGTTAACTCACTCAGGGAACTAAGTGAGTGTGATCACCACTCTCACATGGCCACGTTCTTAAAGGTGGAGCCCCTGGTTCTTGGAGAGAAAAAACAAACAGAAAACCCCCTTTCACATCCCATAGCTCTAGAAGGGCTTCCTATGACAGCACTTATGCTTAATGTTTAGTATATTCTTAAAATAGTAATGTATTTCTTTTTAATTTTTAAAGGTTTGATCAGGGTCTACTATGATGCAAATATGGTTTACAACAAAATAAAGGATTTATAAGGGGAGATTTTGAAAGCCAAGCAAAGGGTTTTTTTTGTTTTTTGTTTTTTTAAAAGAAAGAGCTTCTATTTATTTATTTATTTATTTATTTATTTATTTATTATGTATACAGTGTTCTGCTTGCATGCCAGAAGAGGGCGCCAGATCTCATTACAGATGGCTGTGAGCCAGCATGTGGTTGCTGGGAATTGAACTCAGGACCTCTGGAAGAACAGCCACTGCTCTTAACCACTGAGCCATCTCTCCAGCCCCGCAAAGGGTTTTAAGATTGCAGTGAGGCCAGAATTAGCCTGTGTAGCCTGCAAAGTATCGGCTCAAAATACATTTAACTTTTAGATTGATGCCCCAGCCAGCAGGGTGTCAACAGGGGCGACTCACCTGCGAGAGAGAATGAAAGGGACGGGGAGACACGAAGGAAGACAGCAAGACAGGGTTCTGATCAAGCTGCAAATTTTATTCTCCTTAGCAAGGCTTATATAGCATGGGAGGGGGAGGGGGCAGGAAGGAAGGAAGGGGTGCAGGATGTGCCGGACGTGCAGTTGAGGGGAGACGTGCAGGTGAAGGGGGAGGTGCAGGTCGTGAGGCTGCAGGATGTTGTGCTAGGTGGTAAGGTCACTGGTCAGGGCCCATTGTTCTGTTGCTACGTTATCTGACTGTGGGATGTTCTTTATCTTTGGTGGCATCTGGTTTAGGGCCTGTGGCTTGTTCTCTGGCCTAGCTAGTACTTTTCCATGGTTCATGTTCGGTCCCTGACAGATTGAGACTCTTAGAAAAAGACACTGTAGTTGGCTGGTTGATACAGGGGTGGACTATGATCGGCACAGCTCTGGACAGCTAGCACACATGTCTGCCTACCTGGCTATTAACCCCTGGGTTTTAAATCTGT
This sequence comes from Peromyscus aztecus, assembly GCA_902168405.1. Lineage (NCBI taxonomy): Eukaryota > Metazoa > Chordata > Mammalia > Rodentia > Cricetidae > Peromyscus > Peromyscus aztecus. The sequence goes on along the minus strand of CABHPQ010157855.1, from coordinate 46,818 downwards.
AAGATTCCTTCCTAGAATACTATGGTGTTTTCCAAGCCTGTTTTTATGCTCATAGCCAGACCATATCTTACGATGTCTGTAACTCAGATACTTCTGCACAGTCAGCATGGACTTTGCTCGCTCAGCAGAAATCAGTCCCTTCATCATCAGCCAGGTGTGGTTGAAAAAACAGATTTATGAGCTTTCTGAAGCTTATCTTCCTATTTGCTGTTCATTTTAAAATATAGCCAGGCCATTGAACAAGAATTTACATCCTATTCCCGTGTGGATGGTAAGTGCTCCTCTGAAGCTGAAGGATTCAGATCCTTCCCAGAAGGTGCAACTAGTGAGGTTTCTCCTTCCACCCAGCCTGGTTGAGCTCAGTGAGGGCTTGAGAGGCAGAGTGCACAGTGATAACAGCACACTCTGTAAGAGGACAGCTTCGGCCCACATCCTGCTTCTGCCTCTCACTGACACTGTGATATTGAGCAAGGTAGACACTTCTGGGCCTCACTTTTCTCGACTGTGAGATGGGGAGAACATGCATACATAAACATCAATATTGTGTTTGAATGTAATTGGCCCCTATAATCTCATAGGGCCTGCATGCTGCCATGTTCCTTTACCATTATGATAATGGACTGAACCTCTGAAACTGTAAGCCAGTTCCCTCAATTAAATGTTTTCTTTGTAAGAGTTGCTGTGGTCATGGTGTCTCTTCACAGCAATAAAAACCCTAACTAAGACAGAAATTGGTACCAAGGACTGGGATATTGTTGTGATGGGTCTGACCATATGTTTGTTTGGAGGAATTTGGACTTTAGTGCCTTAGGTTTGGAAAGCAATGGAATGCTTTAAGCACTGCTTAATGGGCCATCCTAGTAGGAGCATGGAAGACAGTGGTGTTAAGAGTTATTTGAGGGGCTGGAGAGATGGCTTAGAGGTTAAGAGCAGTGGCTGCTCTTCCAGAGGTCCTGAGTTCAATTTCCAGCAACCACATGGTGACTCACACAACTATTTAAAATGAGATCTGGTGCCCTCTTCTGGCATGCAGACATACATGCAGATGGAACACTGTGTACACAATAAATAAATAAATCTTAAAAAAAAAAAGAGTTATTTGAACTATGGGAGGCTCACTCAAGAGGTTTCAGAGGAGAAGAATTTTAGTATGTTGCCTAGAAATCACTCCTATGATATTTTGATGAAGAAAGTGGATGCCTTTTGCCCTTGCCCAAAGAGTCTGCCTGAAACTAAAATGAAGAGATTTGGATTAATTCTGTTGGCAGAGAAAATCTCAAAACATCCTAGTATAGACTGTCATGTGGTTTTCAGTGGTAGTTCTAATGAAGATTTGTAATGAAAAGGAGCAAGTCGAGCAGGGAAAATTACAAAATGAAAATTTGAGGAGAAAAAGAGCATCAGGAAGTGGAATGGATTTAAGTCCTGTGTTCAAGGAGATAAATGGATTAAGAAATGGAATAAAGGGAGTGGTGACCTCAGGGCAAGATCCCACCCAGCTAAATTTCTAACTTGTGGAAAGAAACTAAAGAAAAGCTTAGAGCCAGGTGTGGTGGGGCACACCTTTAATCCCATCTGTGGGAAGGCAGAGCCTGGCAGATCTCTGAGTTTGAGGACAGCATAGTTTACACAGCAAGTTTCAGGACAGCCAAGCTTAGGCAGTAGAGGGACCCATCAAAAACAGAAAGTTGGTGAAGATGTAATGGAACAAGGGGGCCATGTGCCAGCCCCAGTAAGCAGAAGAACTTGGCAGTTTTGACCAAATAGTTCTGAGTTTAGAGTTAAGGATAGAAGAAAGAAGAGCTGCTAACAGGGAATGGAACCAGCCCAAGAGAAAGAAGTGTGTTGCAGTCAACAAAGCTGAAGAGTGTTTTGACATCAGACATGGAGATGCAGAGTTTGCAGAGTGCCCAGCCGGTTTTCAGTCTTGTTTTGGTCCAGTATTTCCTCACTCTGCTCCCTTCCCTGTGTTTTGGAATGGTAATGTATATCCTGTGCCATTGTATGTTGGAAGGATGTGATCTGCTTTTTGATTTTGATTTTTATAGGGGATTACAGTTAAGATATTGCATGAATCTCAGAAGAGACTTTGGACTTTTAAACATTGTTGAGACTGTGATAGACTATGGAGACTTTTGAAGTCGGACTATATGCATTTTCAATCATGATATTGTTACAAGCTTATGGGGGCCAGGGAGTGGAATGTGGTAGTTTGAATGTAATTGGCCCCTATAATCTCACAGGGAGTGGCACAATTAGGAGGTATGGCTTTGCTGGAGTGGGTGTGGCCTTGTTGGAGGAAGTGTGTCACTGTGGGGGTGGGCCTTGAGGTTTGCTATGCTCAGGATACTGCCAAGTGTCTCAGTCAACTTCCTGCTGCCTGTCCATCAAGATGTAAGGACTCTCAGCTCCAGCACTATGTCTGCCTGCATGCTGCCATGCTCCTTTACCATTATGATAATGGACTGAACCTCTGAAACTGTAAGCCAGTTCCCTCAAAGAAATGTTTCCCTTAAAAGGGTTGACATGGTCATGGTGTCTCTTCATAGCAATAAAAACCCTAACTAAGACAAGTATGTTCTAGTGTTATCCTGATAACTACATGAGTTCAGCTGTGAAAAAAGAAAAACATCCAGGTAGTCTTTGATCAGAAAGGCCGCATTCTCAAATCTGCCACTATAAGCATTTTCAAAGCTATTCCTGTTGGCCCTGTGGTTTTATGTAGTGGATTTTGGAAACTGGCTCTTGATGAAGAGTTCAATACATGTGAACTGTGTAGCTGCACAATTGGTGGGGCATATTTCCCTTCTTTACGATTTACCAAATATGAGATTTAGCACACCGCTCGCAGGCATGTCTCCAGCAATTGTTTTATTTGTTTGAAGAGAAGCCTTTGTGAATGGCCTGGTGGAATCAGCTGGAGAGAACACAGGCCTGGGACGGCATTGTGCTAACCACATCATGTGACTGTTTTTGTGCAGCTTACTCATACTTTCCTATAATAAATGTTACTTATGTCACTAGCAAAAAGTTTATCGTCTGACTGAAGCGGAGCATGCCCATTCCAATATCTGAATTTCTGGGAGAAGTTTGTATAAATTAAGAGTTAATGGCAGGAACCAAAGCTTAAACTTCAACAAATTGGACATATTTTGGTCACCCTTTTCTGATCAGGGAGCATGTACAAAGCCAGGGCTATATTTTTGACTGGTCAAGACAATTTGCCTTTTTGAAAACTAATGTTTTATTTGCTTTCTGAATGTGCATCCCTGCTCATGATGGCCCCCAGGTTCATGTACAGGGGGGACTGTATGGGTTGGGTATTCACATCTGGGTCTGAAAAGTGGTGGAGGTGGGAGTGGGGTGTTATGGGGACGTACGTAGTCCACCAAAGTCTGGGTAGAAGTGTACTTAGCTAGAGCCCCAGCAATACAAATTTTGAGGTGTGTATGAACCATATCAAATCAAAACTCTATCCTCAAGAAGTGGGGATTCCAGGATTTCTAACGTTAGCGGTCACACTGCTTGCCTTGCCAGCCTCTATTTGAGTGCGCCTTCCTGGGCTCATCTACCGAGGCTGGCCTACACGGGTTCATACATAGGCCATGGAGCATGTGAGCGGGGCGCATCAAAGGAGCTCTCTGTTGGTGCATCTCCTGGGCTCTGACTCACCAGGGCCAGGGTCACATGCCCAGTTCTGGCTCTGGGACTCGCTGGAACCTGTGTGTTCACGCCCCAGCTTTTTCTTTTATGTTCTCTGTGTACCTTGGCTATAAATCATTATGATACTTCAGTTTGATTGCTTCTGTAATTCTGACGGTCCTGACAAGCCTGTGTTTGTAGGAGCTTTGACCATGCAAGGCCCATGCGATGCTGTCCAACTCTGACCTTGCATCACCCGAGTCTGTCCATCTGGAGTCCAGACCATGGAACACTAGTAGTCACCAGCAAAGGCCAAGCAGGGTTAACAGAAGTCCACCCCCCACACCCCCACAGCTGGCTTGTGTGCTTCGGGGTTTGAAAATCACCTGAAATTATTTGGAAAAAGTTGTTTTATTCTCTTTTAAAATGAAGTACTTATCTTAGGAAAAGCTGAAATTAATCTGTAGATTCCTTCTCTCTACAAGGCAATACAAATTGCTGGATTTTCTTTGTTTTTTTATTATTATTTGTTTTGTGTTTTTAAAGGCAAGATCTTGCTGTGTGCCTGGAACTCATTATGAGGTCCAGGCAGGACCTGAACTCATGGCAATCCCCTTGCCTCAACCTCTTGGTGTTGGACTTACACCACCAGGCCCAGCTTGAGGTTGCTTTTTCTTTTTTTCTTTCTCTCTTTCTTCCTTCCTTCCTTCCTTCCTTCCTTCCTTCCTTCCTTCCTTCCTTCCTTCCTTTCTTTCTTTCTTTCTTTCTTTCTTTCTTTCTTTCTTTCTTTCTTTCTTTTTTTTTTTGAGACAGGGTCTTGAGGGCTGGAGAGATGGCTCAATGGTTAAGAGCACTGGCTGCTCTTCCATAGGTCTTGAGTTCAATTCACAACAACCACATGGTGACTCACAACCATCCGTAATGAGATTTGGTGCCCTCTTCTGGCCTGCAGGGATACCTGCAGACAGAACACTGTATACATAATAAATCAATAAATCTTGAGAGAGAGAGAGAGAGAGAGAGAGAGAGAGAGAGAGAGAGAGAGAGAGAGAGACAGACAGGGTCTCACCCCATAGCCCAGCCTGGCCTTGAACTCATAGCAATCTATATGCCTTAGCTTTCTGAGTGTTAGGATTACAGGCATGTGGCCTGACTCAACGGTTCTTTTCTAAGATGAAGACTTGGTCTGCATGGTGAGTTCTAGGCCAGCCAAGGCTAATGTGAGACTGCTTCAAATCAACAACAACAAAAATGTGTGTAGCCAATCAAGTTCTGAGTGAACGTGTATTGTTGACATGGGTACAGCCATGCCGAGGACCCCAGTGCCTCAGCCATGAGAGTGGCCAAGCGCTGCCTGGGGGAGACCCAGGTAGATGGGAAAGCCTTCCTCTGGTCTAAGTACAAATGCTGAGGGTGGATGGACCTTTAGCTAACACCAGTGTGCCCAGAAACTATCAACCACAGCGTCCTCCTCTTTTCTGAGACTAGCCAACCCCTTCTTGTTCTGGACATCATGTGCTGAATTTCCCGGTGTCCTCCCTCAGAGTGGGCACAGCCCACCCACCCCCAGCTTTTCTGTATGTGTGTCTGTTGTTCCTTCTGTGTCCATCATCCTTCATTCCTGCACTGCTCTGATCAGGTGCCCAGGACCAAACCCTGCAGGACACGACAAGCAGTACACCGTACAGCACTGTAAATGTGTGAGCTGGTAAGCGGCCATCTATTATCAATTATTATGTACTGTATGCAACTGGCGGTACAGTTGGCATGTCCATGCCAGAATCAGAGTGACATGCTGCACTGTGATGTCATGTCAGCTATTGATCATCTTGAGCGCCGTTATGATATGTTTTTAAATTATGCCTTGTACATGCTAGCTCTACTACTTGGCTATATCAGCTCAGCTCAGCTCCATCCTAACCTAACGGGATTACCTTCTATGTGTCTGTCATTGACCCCAACATCCCTACGCAGCACGTGCCTGCATACTATGTCAAGTTCTTTTCCCATGTTGCTGACAGCTTTCTGTCTTTGAAGGGACTCACATGAGGGAATGATTTAAGGAGCTGTGGCCGCCATCTTGAATGCATGAGGGCACAGGCAGTGCCTGGGCTGCAGTCGGTGGTAGAACACTTGCCTAGAATGCATGTGACCCTGGGTTCAACCACCTGTACTGAAAAAAGAAAAAGAAGAAAGAGGTAACGACTGTGGTGAGGGGGCTTGTCTGACATTACTGACTAAAATCAATGCACAGACTTTCTTGTGAGAATTCAAAACTCTTGCCATAGGCATCCTATTTCTTGAGACCCCAAAATAGAAATAAGTAATATGAGCAGCATTGATCACATGAGAGATGGGTAACTACGCTCCATGGACATGCAGTTGAGTTCAGAGGTTGTAGGGGACATTCTTCCATACAATAGAGAAGACAGTGAATATTTTGGCCTCGTGGACAGTGTGGCCTCCATCGCGACCCCTCCACTGCACAGCCACCAAGAGCATGGACATGAGTGAACGTGCCTGGGTCCAGGAAAACTGTATGTACAGACACTGAAGTTGTACTTTATGAAATGTTCCTGTGTCACTAGGTATTTTTTAATTGTTAAGGGGTTGCTCAATCAATTAATTAAGGAAAAGCTGTGCTAAAATAGGCAGCAGTCTGGATTTAGCTCATGGCCACAGTCTGCTGACTTGTCCTGTGCAAAGGAGGAGCCTAGAAAACAAAACAAAACGAAATGAAACTCGCCTCTCGCACACACGAAGGGAAGACTAGGGAACAGGCAGGTTTTAAAGTTTTTTCTTTTGTTTGTGTCCTTCTGAGAGACAAGCCTGAGGCAGTTGAAGAGGGCTGACCAGGAGAGCAGAGAGGCCTGGGAAACCAATTTGAATGGAGGAAATGAGTGAGTGGTCAGTCAGTAGCTGAGGCTGGCCTTGAACCCCTGACTTCCTGCCTCCACTTCCAAAGTGCTGGGATGACAGGAAGGCAGTACTGAGCATGGCTCACAGTTTGGCCTTTAGCTGGCCTAGACTTCACTTTGTGTGTAGCGTTAGGCGGGCTTTTCATTTCGTGAGAGGGCATGTCCATTACCGGGGTCAGGGGGTAATGGGACCTAGGACTGCACACCACAGGGCTCCAGGCAGAAGGTAAAGGATAGATGTCCTCGGAAAAGCCAGGCTGGAATTGAACCGGAAGAGTCTTCCATATTGGCTAGCCAAAAGGTGCTATGCAGGCTCCTGGGGGAGAAAAGTCATCAAGGGTTCCCAACTGTGCACACCAGGTAAGACGGACCCGCTGGTGCAAGGGCCGCGAAAGTGTTTGCGGGTTACCAATGGCATCCCGGTTGAATGTGAGGTCCACCTCACGGGAGGGAATATATCCTGATGCTGTAAACCTGACCGGAAGACCTATGGCTGGGAGGTCACAGGGCCTCGGGGAGCAGGTACGACTGGTGTATTGCTCAGTGAATAGATAGGCAAGCACTCAGTACTGGGACTGGGGTTTGAACCCCTGCTGTCTGCATCCAGAACTTGCTTTTGAACCCTGCTACCATGCAGAGGGTTTGGGGAGGTGTCAGCTGTACCTGCTGAAGCTATGGCACCTCCTGTACTTTACACCATTTGTATTTCAAATAGGAACCAAAGTCCAGTCTTGTTGTTGTTGTTGTTGTTAAATATTCAGTTCTACTGGGGACAGTGCACGGGTTTGGGCCTTAAATTCTTTGATTTCAGTGTGGTCTCATGCACGCTAGGCAAGGCTAGCTCCAACTCTAGACCTCAAGTCTTTTTAAGGGGAACTGTCCTTGCGGTTCAACCACACCAGTGGCCATTTTCAGTCAAAAGGAGGAGGCCGTGTCCCTTGCTGGTGGCACTGAATGAGCGGTGAGTGGTTCCACAAACAAACAGCAAGGGTAACAGGAACAAGCCCCCAAACACAGTGACAGGGGTCCATTTGGACAAAGGCGCAGGCACAAGTTAAAGGTCCCCGCAACTTTTCATCTCTAATTACGCAATTTGTAGCTCAGTCAGTGGAAACGGTGCTGGCATGTCTTTCCGAGTCTTGAAAAGGCTTGCGCCAAGCTGATCCAACGACGCCAGAGGGCGGACCGAAAGGAAGAGGAAGGAGAACGAGACAAGCCAATGGACTGTTTCAAAGGAAAGTTAAAGGCTTCCCCCTTCAGCCTCTCCAGTGTTAAACCGATCTTTCAGGCCAGCATTTTGGAGTCCGTTCAAGTTAAGGAAAAGGGGCCACATTCTTTATTAGCCAGCGGTAACAAGCACATTCTTAGTAGGTCTGATGCTGGCTGGAGACCACAGCAAGCATCGGAACCGTGAACAGGGCTACACTCATTCAGCTGATTCGTGCTGTTTACTGATGTTCAAAAATAAAGACCCCATTGATCCAAGTTCTCAGCCCCCGCGTCCTTTCATCAAGTGTGCGCCATTGGCACGGTACGCAAGGCCTCAGAAAGGGAGGCCCTTTACAAAGATCGTAAAGGAAGTGGACTTGGCTGTCGGGAACACACCGGAGCCTGTGAAAAGAACCCTGGGTGTCTGTGGGGTTGGGCTGGGGCCCCAGCTGTCAGATGGGGCCTGGCTGAACACGTGGTGCGTGGCAAAAGAGCAGAGTTTCTGGGAAGGAATTAAGGGCTGAGCGACATAGCAAAGGAGAGCTGAAATGGTGGAGAGCCAGCTGGGCCTGGCACCAGGAGGGTGCAGCAGGCACCTGAAAGGCATGCCTGCTCGAATGGGGGCCATTGTGCCACAACATATCACCCCCACAACCCCTGAGGGCTCAGCCAGACCTGAGAGGAGGCTGCTGCTCTGTTAGCTCATGCCCGTTGCTCAACACACAGACTGCCATTCAAAGGCTTACTCCAACTTTTAAGAGATTATAAAAATAGGCTTAACAGGCACGTATTACAGAAAGATGGCTGCCAGAAGAGATACTTGTAGATAAGATGAAGCAACAATCAGGAAGCAGCACAGAGGATGTGAAGGAGACAGGTTTAAAGACTTGAGTCCTCTCTTCCTGCTGTGGAACAATCCTTTTCTACACTATGAATACATAGTACTCTCATTGGTTAATTAAAAGCCGACAGGCCAGTAACTGGACAGGAAGTTAGGTGGGAAAGCCAACTGGAGAATGATGGGAAAGAGGGTGGAGTCAGGAGAGATGCCAGCCAGCTGCTGGAGGAAGCAAGACATGCTGGAGGACAGGTAAAGTCATGAGCCACATGGCAATACATAGATTAATAGAAATGGATTAATTTAAATGTAAGAGCTAGTTAGTAACAAGCCTGAACTACTGGCTAAGCATTTATAACTCATATTTAGCCTTTGAGTCGGTTATTTGGGACCAGGAGGGACAGGAAACATCTGTCTACATCTTCCTGACTGCTACTACACAGACACAGAGACACCACACACACACACACACACACACACACACACACACACACACCACACACCACACACATACACACATATACACACACAGACACAGAGACACATCACACACACACATGCACACAGACACACACTGATACACACATATATACAAACACACATATACACACACAATTTAATAATCACTACATCTTTTCTCTGTTTCTCCCCATTCAGCTGACACTGCATATTCTCACAGAGTGCCAGATGAGTCAGATGAGCTGATGATGGTGAAGAGTCAGAGAGAATGAGTGTGGACAATTTGTCACCAATGCTACTTTCAATTCTGACAGAGTAGACGTTTTTGGCATCAGTGACCCCTTGCCTTGTAACTGGTATTACATTTCAATAAAGATATTCTAAAGAGACGCTTGCATCTCTCAATCTGTCAGACTGCTGAAATAGACTTCAGAAGAAAGGAGAACTTCCTTAAGAATCTCATGCTGGGAGGAGAGGACACCAGCCAGCAGAGGTGTGTGTGTGTGTGTGTGTGTGTGTGTGTGTGTGTGTGCTTATCTTCCAGAAAGAGATTTCACACAGTTCTAACAACTTTACAGGATAAGACTGAAGCCCAGACAATGGTGGGTGTGTGACCTCATTGTGACCAGGACAGCTCAGCTGTGGACATCCTCGACTTTCTAGTTAAACGTCAGTCTCACTTCAGGACCCAAGACAGACTTGAGGGGCTCGCTGGATCTCTGTCCGTCTTCCCAATGGGGCCATATTGAATAAATCTCTGCATTATTTTTCTGCTTTCTACATTTACTTAGACTCTTTTTATTTGCTCATTGAAGATGGTTGGCTGGACCTGACTTGGGCACTGGTTGTGATAACACACTGACCTCTGTTTGAGTTCAGTCCACTGCGTCTGTTGTGGATCTGACCTACTCCCTGGAGAAAGCTGCCGATTATGATGACATGAGAAGGTAGTGAGGCGGGCACCAGAGGACCCATAGAAGAGCATCCCGGTCTTCACTGAGGACTAGATTGTCTCCTGTGACTTCGGCAGTGACCTTGGCTGCCATTGACCTCAACAACTACTTTGCCAAGCTCAGTTCCTGATATGACAGTGAATCTGGCTATAGAAGCAGGGTGGGGGTGGGGCAGCTCACGGTCCGCAGGGGCCCAGGGAATAAGAAGTCCTGGACCATTCTGCCCAAAAAGAGCTTAGAGGAAGACAGGCCCTTGACCGCTGGAAGCTCCTTGCCCAACTCAGCCCAAACTAAAAAAAACAAAAAAACAAAAAAACTAATAATTTCTTTACTATTATTTTAAAACAAACCCCTGATGCTTCTTGAATGCTTTAGTGTGAGTCACTAAGGAACACACTTATAACTCTAAATTGGGAGTTAAAAGTTAATACTTAGTGTGTTTCATACTCAACCCACAGATCACTATCATGATCTCCACGATTGTATTCATTAATCTTGTATAGCTGTCCCTGAAATACCTGATAGAAACAACCCAGGGGAGGAATGGCTTATTTTGCTCACAGCTCTAGAGATGTCAGTCCACAGGCCTTCACTTCATTGATTTTGGATGCATCACAGCTCGGGGGGCATGTGGAGGAAGCTGTTCACTTCATGGCAGACTGGAAGCAAAGAAGTAGGTAGGGGCCAGATATAGACTTCAAAATTGCATCTCCCATGACCCCCTTCCACCCAGGAAGGCCTCATCTGAGGTTTCCAGCATCTCCTAAGATAACATCATCAGTTGGAAACCAAGCATTCACCACGTGAGCCCATGTTCAAACCATAACAGTAAGTGTGCGGTTAGCACAGCTTGAATTAACATAGGCTGTGGTAAGATGTCAGCTGGGTAGCGTTTCTTTCTAGATCCCAGGCTTGTCTTCCAAGCTCATGTGGTTGTTAGCAGAACTCAGTTTCTTGCAGTCATGTGACAGGTTCCTCATTTCTTGGGGGCCAGCCACTTTGCAACCCCAGGCCTAGAGTATGCATGCTGGATATACCCTCTTCCCCATTTGCCTGTGAAAGCATTTTAATGAGGGTTTCTGTCTCACCATTTCGTTTGACCCTTCTTGTCAAGGCCACCATGACCTCACAGACCATTCTCAGCTTTTGCATGTTTCATGTGACAGGTGATAACAATAGAGATGTGTTACCTATCATCTTAGGGCAGTCTTGGAGGCCAGAAGTCTGAGACCATGGCTCTGGCACAGCCATGTTCCCAAGGGCTATGGGAATAACTCTTCTTTCTCTTCCAGCTCCCAGTGGCTACTGGCAATCCTCAGTGTTTCTCGATCTGGAGCCCTCTGATCTCTGCCTTTGTCTTCACAGGGCCATCCTTCCTGTGTGTCTGTGACCAAATTTCCATATTCTTATAACGAATGACCCCTGTTCTGCACGGAGAATGATCTATGATAGCTGTACTTTTGATTTCAAATGAGTGAGTTGTTAGGCATATAGCAAGCAAAAAGTACAAGAAATAGTGAGCAACAGAGGGAAATTCACAGAATCAGGCACTTAACTGAATAAGAAAAAGAAATAAGAAGGAGCCGGGCAGTGGTGGCGCACGCCTTTAATCCCAGCACTCGGGAGGCAGAGCCAGGCGGATCTCTGTGAGTTCGAGGCCAGCCTGGACTACCAAGTGAGTTCCAGGAAAGGCACAAAGCTACACAGAGAAACCCTGTCTCGAAAAAACCAAAAAAAAAAAAAAAAAAAAAAGAAATAAGAAGGAAAGGAAGGGGCAGGACATGTCTGTTCCTAGGTCATGGAGGAGAAAGTTTATCATAGATATGTGGCAGAGCATAGTCAGAGACAGGGACCTCTGGGAGAGTCCAGAGTGACAGGACCAGACTGAGCTGGGCCATGTGAGGAGGCGGGAGGGGAAGGGAGAGCAGGGAGCAGGGGAACCAGGTGTGGCCGCCAGGAGGCCAAAGGTATGAAAGGGTAACCAAAATGTCTGGAGTATATGGGGAAGGACCTCTGGGGGAAGGGCAGCCCAGCCCCTGGGCTGGAGAACCTAGGGTAGAGGGCAGGTATGCCAGTCTACCTGGTAACAGGTAGGCACTGAGGGAAGCTGGGAGAAACCTGGTGGCCAGGCCCACTTTGATATGTTAAATGTGTGTCCCAGGTGTGAAATTTAACAACCACAACCGCAGGAACAGCAGGAGTAGCCTGACAAGGAGAATAAGCTAAAGCAAAGAACCGAGTAGCAAGCAGCAGCCGGAGGGCATCCTCAGGTCAACACTTACATATCCCGCAGAGAGGACCAGGGAGGTCCTGGTCAGTCACAAAGCTGCTGGAGTTCTTGATGGAGAGAATTCTCGACAGAGCATCCTCCCCGGAAGAGCTCCTTTCTTCTCACTCCCACCACATGCTTTTATACCACGGGATGAAAAGTTACCTCTGCTGGACATGGTTCACCTTCTAGCTGTTCCAAGGGCATAGTGGTTTTGGATGCCCTTAGCTGTTCACTGCTTCTCCTTTTCTCTTACAGAGCCAGGGAGCCAGCCTACACCAGGACAAGGAGTCTTGGGCGAACACTTGAAATACACATTTTAGAGTCTGAGACAAGAAGACTTTACTTGGTTTCAGAATCCATTCTGAATAAGCACAAACAGCACAAGACAATTTGCCAATATAATTTATATTGCAACCCCAGGTATTAGATTCAGAGGCCACACTAGTCCAACGTGACCTCTTCCTCTTATTCTTCTTCCTTTTGAGATAAGGTCTCACTTTATAGCCCAAACTAGCCTGAGATTTTCTGTGCCTGTAACTTGAGGCAATCCCGCCTAAGCATCCTGAGTTCTGAGATGACAGGTATAGGCCACTATGGCCAGCTCAAAAATCACTTCCTCTCGACTCACTTACTTCTGTACAGACCACATTACCAAGGAAGCCAAAGCTGCAGACTTCTGGTAAGCACGCATTTCTTGGGTCCCCATCAAAGCCAGGAGAGACATAATCACATTTATGTCACGGTGACAAGATCCATGTGGAAACAGGTTTTATTTTAGCTCATAGTTTAAAACGTTTTAGGTGCTGGTCATCTGGCTCCTTGCCTTAAGGTGTGTGGCAAAAACATCATGGTGGAAGAACACAACAGACAAAGATTGCCCACCTCACAGAGAGCAGAGACAGACAGATAGACGGAAAGATGGACCATGGAAAGATAAATCCTTCAAAGATCAATTTACTCCTACCTGGCCCCACCATCCAAGTCTCCACTACTTCTCAGTAATGCCATCAAGTTATGATTCCACTGATGGAGTAAGAGCCCACATCTCTACATGACCAAATCCACAAGCTAGGGGGAAAGCCTTTTGAAGAATACTTCATATTCAAACTATTAATAACATCTGGTATCACCTAGAGAAGGGGACACCACCACACTTGCTTCTGCTGGTCTTGCTGGGCTTGGGAACACCAGCACAGCAGTGATGTTTCCCACCTCCCCGGACTCTACAACCGCTTTCCAAGCTGCAGACCCCAAACTCTACCTTCTCCTCTGGCTGACACGTGCTTCTCTCCCTCTCAGCCCAAGCAGTCACAGGGAAGAATCTCAGACTGGTCAAAAGTCCTGCCCAAGAATCAGCCACCGCCACAGACCTAACAGCGTGTGTGCGTAAGCAGTGACAAGGGGGCCCAAGTCTGCTTACGTGGGCTGCCGAGGCACCCCTTCCCGGTGTGAGGGGCTGGGAAGCTCATGCTCCTTGGGTATTTTTGAGAGAGGAGATGGGAAGGTGCCATTTACTCCCACCCCCCCCAACAAATTATTTCAAAGGCCAGCATTTCCTAAGGGCCCCGAGATGCCCTGCAGCAAAAAGCAAACCCTGGACCTACTTGTGAGTTGTGGCATGCTTTGAGAGAGCATCTCTGGGACTCACTCCCTCTCCTTCCCTGACTCATGGCTCCTGCTACTCTTGCTTCCCTGGGACTGTTCATCTTGATAAGACTAGAATGTGTAAGCTTTTGCCTCAAGCCCTTGCTGGACAGGATGCAGCTCCTCAGGTAGTATATCAGAATATGTGTAGATGTACAGATATGAAAAAGCAAAAACCACCCTAAATCGGGCTACTTGAGAACCACTGCCCAGCTTAAAACAACCCTTTGGACTCCAAAGCAATACTGTTACCTGTGGGCCATTTGTCTACAGAAAAAGAAGGGTTCCTGAGCTATACAGACAAGCTTTCCCTTTCACAGAAAGCTTGTCTGGGTAGCTCAGGAACTGATCCTTGTTTCTCTCGCCAATTTCACTGAAGACTATTTTACAAACAATAAATATGATATACATTAAATCCATCTGAAGTACACAAGTGGATGCATTCTGATAATTGTATATACTCATCAAACTACAATCACAACAAAGAGTACTTCCATTCTCTGAAAAATTCCCATGTCCCTTTGCAGGTCTCCTTCCCTGACACTGAGTCCTAGGTCCACTGATCTCTTCCTGTCTTTAGATTAGTTTGGGTGTATACAAATGATCTCATGGCATGTGAACACGGCTGCATCTGTGCAAAGAACTCATAGTGTGTGAACATGCTTGTGCCTGGCTTCCTGCATCCATCCTCTTGTCGTGTGTATTACTAGTTTGTTCTTCCATGTTGAGGGCAACAATAGAATTTTTATCTGCATGCTGATCTCCCAACTTTGGCTATTATAGTTAAATCTGTAGGAAACATTTGCAGATAGCCCCTGAAGGGACATGCATGATCTTTATTTTTTTTTCTTAATACCCAGGAGTATCCAGATGGTTGGATCTTATATTAGATTTTGGAAGGAAGCAGCAAATTGTTTTATAAAGCATTTGCATTTTGGAAAGCCATGCAGAGACTTCCAGTTACTTCCCATCTCTGTGGACACTCAGTATTGTCAAGTTAAAATTTTAACCATTCTCATGGGTATAGGAATGATACAGCACTGTGGCTTTAAGTTTCATTTCCTGATAGGCAAGTGATCCTGGAATATTTTCCTGTACTTACTGGGCATTTTTATATATCCTTTTGTGTCTGTCTAGAACATTTGGTCTTACACAGTTTATTGTGAGGAGTTAATAATGAGCTATGTTGAAAGTTTTCAACAAAAGTATTAGAATCCTTTATAGTTATGAATTATTAACAACAATGACTTTTTTCTTTTTTTCTTGAGACAGGGTCTTATGTATCCCACACTGATCTTGAACTCTGTGTAGCTGAGGATGACCTTGAACTTTGAATCTTTCTGCCTTGAGCGTTGGGATCACAGCTGTAGACCACCAACTCTGTATTTGGTGCTGAGGACTGAACTCAGAACTTCGTGCATGCTGAGCAGACCCTCTAAAACTCAGTTATACCCCCAGCCTTGGGTTAAAACTGGGTTTTCTGGGGGCTCCTGAGATGGCTGAGAGGGTAAATGTGCTTGCCTTGAAAGCCTGGAGATCTGACTTGATCCCTGGAAGCCACGTACAGATGGAAGGGGAACCAGCTCTGAAAAACTGTCTCCAACCTCCCGGTGTGTGCCATGACATGGCACATGTGAGTGCTCACACATGCATGCACACACACACAAACATGCACACACACACACACACACACAAACATGCACACACAAGCACACACATACACGCTTAAATTTAATCTTTTAAAAATTGGGTTATTTGGCCTTTTATTGACTTGTAAGGGTATTTTATGTGTTGTGATTATTTTCTTTCATTTTCTGACTTGACTTTTAATTTTTTTAAAAATATATTTCAAAGGATAAATATTAAAATGTTGATAAAGTAAAAAGTATACTTTACCACAAAAAACCCATGCTTTCTGGCTATTGTTGTTCTACCTTGGAAATCTTTACTACTATCAAGTCAAAAGATTTTCACCTATATTTTCTCCTAGGAATTTTAACAGCAATTTTAGCTTTCTATTTGGGTCTGTGCAGGTCTGTGGTTCATTTAGAGGCAACTTCTATGTAAGGTAAAAGGAAATGATTAACTAGTCTTTACATATGGATGAACAACCCCATTATAACAAGTGTCTCAAACACAAAATGTCCCAAATGACAGTCATTCCAATTCTCCAGACTTCAATAAGCTATATAATCCCTTGCTGAGTCCTATCCCATTTACCATTACCATGTCCAGAATGGTGTGTGCTATAGCATGGATGGGCTTTGAAACTATCATGGCTACATATTCCATGATCCAACACATGTGAAGTGTCCAGAATACACAGAGCCACATAGACAGACATAGGATCATGGCTGGGGAGGTTGGAGTAACTGCTAATGGTTGTAGGATTTCTCTTGAGGTTAACAATTGTGTTCTAAAATTGATTATAGCAGTGGTTATATAACTGTGAATGCAATTTTAAATAAGCAAAATTGAACAAGTTAGTGATTGTGCTTTATATAAATTCTATACCAATAAAACTATTAGAAAATCCAGCCAGTTCTTAGCACCACACCCTCCTGTCACTCAGAGGCCAGTGGAGGAGTCCAGCTTTCTTCAACAGACTTTGTTAGGTTGTGGGGACCTGTGCCCCTTTTCCTGCAGGAAATTTCTGTGGGAATTCATCCTGAAAAACTCAGATAATCAAACTGTCTATCTCCAGTCCTCAGGAAGGACCACACTTGGAGGTCATTTTGGAGATCTGGCTTGTTTGTTCTTATAACAATAAGAACTAGATATTCTTATAGCTCTTATAAACTAGATAGCTTGTTTGTTCTCATAACAATAAGAACTAGATATAACAATAAGATATAGATAGGACTGGAATGAAAAAGTAACTTGGGAAAAGAGAGCAGCATCTAATTTGTTCAGCACTCACGTCCTCTGTGGAGTGTGGGCATTCTCTCCGTTTCCAACTCTGGGGTCAGCATGAGCAGGTAGAAGTGGCCTTTTCTGCCTAGTCCCCCAGACCCTTAGTTTTCATTTGTTGTTTTCATGACGTGTCGATTCTATCAAGGGTGAGAGCGTCTTTTAAAATGAGTGACTCGTGGGGACCCACTCTTAGAAAGGATCAATGGTTGGCTTAATGTTTGGATGTATGCAGCTCAGAATCCTCGGATTTTGAACAAGGGAGTTTCGTTTTACATTGAACTTGACAAGCGAAGCAGCCAGTCCTGATCATGACTGCAGCTTAGCACCTTAAACCAAAGGGCTGTGGGCAGGAAGTCCCTGTTTCCCTGACCCCTTGCTGCTGAGGAGGGCAGAGCAGCTGACTGATTACACCTATGGTGCTGTGGCTAACAGTGAGATCCACCGGAATCCACCTGGAGTTAAGATAAACAGCTGAGAGGCGTCCCTGATGGGCCGAATCTTCGTTTCCTACAGAGTGACTGCTGATGTGCACTGTGGCCTGAAGTCTCCACCTCTGCTAGAGAAGATTGTATGATGCAGGTCGGGGAAGCCACTGCCACACCACAGGGAAATCGCTGAGGACTTCCTTGACGGTATTACAGGTTCAAGAGAAACCTCTCAGCTGGACATGGTGGCATATGCCTGTAATCACAGCACTTAGGGGGCTGGAGGATTGTGTGTTCAAGGCCAGCCTGGGCTACACCTTGTCTCTGCCACCACCAGCAGCAAACATAAAGCCTGCACAGAACACATCTTGGGTTCTCAGCCTCAGCTTCCTGGCATATTTCTTGTTTCTCCTTTCCCTGTCTTCCATCCTCTGCTCTAAATCCTCTAAATCTGTATCTTACTGTAATGCTTTTTTTTTTTAATAGAGTCTCGCTATGTAGCTCTGACTTTTTTGGAACTTGCTCTGTAGACCAGACTGGCTTCAACTCACAGAGATCCGCCTGCTTCTGAGATTAACGCTGAGATTAAAGGGGTGCACTGCTACACCCAGCCATGCTGCGGTTTTGTAAGTCATTTCATGCCCCTTTTAGAGAATAATCATGTTAATAAATTGTAACGGCTAAATAAAGCCCCGCAAGACTGAGCATGCTCTTCTAATAAAACAGAAAGATGGTTCAGAATCGACTCCCTTAGTCAGTATTGCTGACACAAGAGTGACAGGGAAGCTCTGGGGAGTCATGGGACATCTTCGTCTGTGCACGAGCCTGGTGTGGCAATGCCTCCAGGCCAGACGGCCCTGTGACATGTCAGCTTCCCAGGGCTCTGCACAGGAAGCACCACCATGCTCTCCCCCTTCTCAAAAGCATCTCAAATCCAAATCACTTCACTAGCCACGGGGCAGATGAATTCCAGTGACCTTTTCTGATACCCAGATGTGGCACTATGAGGTTCTCAGGTAAGTTCCTCCTGTTGCCTCAGTCTAGCCTCAGCTCAGCAAGAAACGGAGCCCAGAAAGCCTGCCACTAGTTACCTTGTTGTGCCACGGCTCATGCTTTAACACGGAGCAGGAGAGAGGATGGACGAGGAGCAGAAGCGCGGCGCTTCACGTGGATGAAGACACGGTGTCGAGGCAGCATGAGAGAGCACGGGGCCTTTCCAAGTTCGGTTACCACCGTGCAGTTCCACCACATCTGTACAATTTACTAGAGTTTCTTACTCAATATTTATCTTTGTATCTACTAGCCACACTTAAAAAAATCAGTTTACTCATTTGTGTGTGTGTGTGTGTGTGTGTGTGTGTGTGTGTGTGTGTGTGTAGGTCAGAGGACAACTTTCTGGAGTCAGTTCATTCTTCCCACCATGTGGATCTTGAGGATCAAGCTCAGATTGTGGGGCTAGGCATCAGGGTCTTTACTTACTGAAGCATCCCACCAACCCCATTAGTTATATATATATTTACATTTTTATTACTATTTTATGTATGTGAATGTTTTGCCTGATGTACATTTGTGCACCATGTGTGTGCTCACTGCCCGAGGAGGCCAGAAAAGGGGATCAGATCCCTTGTAACTGGGCTTATAGATGACTGTAAGCTGCCATGTGGGTGCTGAGACTTGAACCCAGGTCTCTGCCTCCCAAGTGATGGGATTAAAGGTGCATGCCACCACCAGCCGGCCAGCAGCTGGTTTTTAAGTTGGAGTTTTTCCTTTAGAGCGCCTCTCTTCTGAATGTCATGGGTAAATGGGAATCAGATCTCCATGCTGGGGTAGAGCACTGTTTTCAGGACATCACAAATGTATGCAGATCAGTGTTCATACACATGGACACTAATCACAGACTTGGAACTTTGACACCATTTCCATTTCCCATGGTACCTCTCTTCAGCGAAAACAGCCTTTAAAAACAAGTATGTCTGGGAATGCCGGCGGCAGTGCAGGGCTTGTGAGGCTCACTGGAAACAATGCTGCTGGTTAAACTTGTTCCTTATTGATGAGGAGCTCTCATTCAGTCAGTTTGCACTGTGACAGTAAAAGGTGTTCCAGGTTGGGGATTTAGCGCAGTGGTAGAGCGCTTGCCTAGCAAGCACAAGGCCCTGGGTTCGATCCTCAGCTCCGACAAAAAAAAAAAAAAAAAAGAAGGTGTTCCAAACAAAATCCGGCAAACGTGGCTGGAGAGAACTGCCTTCCACATTGCCACGGAGCTTTCCCTCGGAACCAGAGGAGCTGAAGGTATGGTGGGTGAGTGTGGCAGGGTGGGGTGGGAGGAGGGGCTTGGTGGGAAGAGAGAAGATGGAGGGGAACTTCTCTTGTAGGAAACGGAGCTGGGAATTGGACAGGATGGCATTTAGCAGGGCACAACTGGGGATATGAAGGCAAGAGAGACAGACAAATCGGAGAGTTTGTGCCCTCCCCACCCCCCGCCCCAATCCCTGGAACAAAACAAGCCTTTTAGCAGCAACTAAGCAGAAAGGGGAAGTCCAGCCAAGGTTCAACTCTCGGGATGATGTTAAAGGTCAGAAATGAACTGGCCTAGAGAGTTTTGTAAAATGATGATGATGATGATGAAGAAGAAGAGGAGAGAAGGCGAAATCAGGTATCTGGAGCAGAAAGGACACATGGCATTTTTCTAAGATACACTCTGGTCAATCAGCTAAGTAGGAAGCCATGGCTTCAGTGTGGCTACAGATCATAACGCAGGTACAGGGCACTATGGGACAATCGGGACCATCTGTCAGAGAGTTGAGGCACTAGGACAAAGCTGAGAAGCCAGGGTCTGGACTGGGGGCGAGATCTTGGCTCTTTGGGGAGAGACGTTAGAAGGTTACAAAAGCCCTCCCCCACCCCCATCAAAAAAAGAGGGGCTAAATTACAAAAGGTTCATACGGTGGGATGGGACACTCTGCAGCCGTTAAAAAGACGGAGGTAGATCATGAATTATATTTGATTTAGTAAAGTCAGCAGAAAGGCGCCGGCCTGCGCCGTGTGAGGGCTTCACTGAAGGGTTTCTTGCAAGGCCTGAGGTGGGGAAATGGTAAGGCAAGGCTATTCTAGCTTGGGTCATAGGTAGTCCTTAGGAAACACCAAAGAAGAAAGAAAATCAGACACTTCAAGTTTCCCTTCCTTCCTTCCTTCCTTCCTTCCTTCCTTCCTTCCTTCCTTCCTTCCTTCCTTCCTTCCTT
>CABHPQ010157855.1:0-26296 GCA_902168405.1 Peromyscus aztecus | reverse complement strand
CTTCCTTCCTTCCTTCCTTCCTTCCTTCCTTCCTTCCTTCCTTCCTTTTTGCCACAGTATTTTGTGGAGGACCTGAGTGCAGTGGCCCAAGCATGGAGTGTCAGCGCTTTGGAAACTGAGGCAGGTGACCCTGAGTTCCAGATCAGCCTGGTGGTGAGACCTTGTCTCACAAAACAAAAACCCATGACCACCACCAATGACAAACTTTGTGAACTGTTGTGGTGGAACTGTGGCTGAAGCAGAACTGACTAGGAGAGGGGGACCCTACCTCAGGTGACCAAGATGAATTACAAGGCCAGTGGAGCTTTCTGAGAAATGCGGAGTTTTGAGTTTTGATTTGGAGGACACATCAAGCTGCCTCATGTTAACACGGGATTACACCTGCGGAGCAGAAGACAGTGAAGAGAAAGTCGGTCCAGATGCTGCAGCCTCTGGCTCTCTCTCCTGCACAGTGGTCACAGGAACCCAGCAGTGTGACATGAGAGCAGGTGGTGTGACACACAGTTCCTTAAAAATGCAAAAACCACAACTCAGCAGTCATGCGCTTGATGAGGCCGGTGAAGAAAGAACTGAGTGTGTCTGAGTGTGTGGTCCAAGACATGCACTCTGAAATTCTGTTTGTAAATTGCTACAAAAGCCTCCCTACTATTAAAAAAAAAGGGGAGGTTAAATTAGGCCGGGTTCATACAGTGGGATGGGACACTCTGCAGCTGTATATCCCAGGTAGATCATTATGTTGGATTTAGTAAAGTCAGCAGAAAGGCACTGGCCTGTGCCGGGTGAGGGCTCACTGAAGGGCTTCTTGCAAGGCCCGAGTGGAGACATGTTGAGGGAAGACCCTACAGATGCCATTCATTGGAAGAACCAGAGTGCTTCCTACGAGGTGGCAATGGGCTCTTTTTGAATGGCCCCACTTCTACTGAACTGTCTCCTGTCTTTGATGAGGTTTTAGTATGCCCTCCCTCCAAGAATGAAGTGGGAAGCAATAAAAGGAAACCACGTGAGGTGGGGGGTGTCTTTGGCTATTGGGGAATAACCATTTAAACAGGAAAGTAAGGACTCAGACTCTCTGTGGCAACTGGATGTCAACTGAGAGAGGTTGGTTGTGTTCCCAGCTGAGAGCAGTCCTTTGCAGAGTGAGCGTGCAGGTCACTGGCAAGGGAATGCAGGTCACTTCCAGTTAGATGGTCTCTGATTGTGCTGGTAGCTGCCCAGGAGCCTGGGTCCTCATGACAGCTACCTCGCCCTGCCCTTACCTATCTATTGCCTGGCCTCTCCCTTGCAACATACCCAAACTGAGAAGCTGTCCACACCCGAGACCCTGCCATGGTTCCCCATTACCTGCCAACACAACAGGACCCCACACCTCATGTTGGGGCATGCTTCCCCACCTGCCTTTGTCTGCTGATGCCACAGCAGCTCACTGGGCTACTCCTTGTGTGGGCAGGATGCCTCTTTACTAACCCAAACACGTCATTTGCTCTTCTGTCTCCCATCTTGGCTCTCAACAGTGTCTATGTGGAAAGAAAACCCCTCTGGTTTCTCTCTTGCTCAATGCTTGGTTCAAAGCTTACACATGCCCCAAGGTAGTTCTGCTGCACCCCAGGCTCCAAGTGAGCTGTCAGTTTCATTCATGATATTATTGCCATTGCTTTTGATCTTTAATAACATGCCTGTGATATCCTTCTAGATTCTCACCAGAAACGCACATTCTTGGAAAGCAGGTATGAGCTTTTGGTCTCTGCACTTTTGCTGAAGGCCAGCAGATGAAGAGGCTTCTAAGGCTTCTCTGGAGAAGGACACCATTTCCTTCTGTCTCTTGTGTTCCAGGTCATTTTGAGGTGGATAGTGTCCAGTAAATGGCTTGTGATACGTTCATAAAGTTGTTGAACTACAATGCCAAGAGCTCTCCCTTTTAATTATGTACTTGTCTGTATTGTTTAAAATTATTATTGCATGGGCTGGAGAGGTATGTTAAAAAGCACTTATGCTCTTGCAGATGACCTGGGTTTAGTTCCCAGCACCCACAATGGGCAGCTCAGAACCTCCTGTAACTCCAGTTCCAGGAGATCTGATGCTCTCTTCTGGCCTCCTTGGGCACTCACTCATGGTGCACATACAGACAAGCACACACACACACACACACACACACACACACACACACACACAAGAATAAAATAGAAACAAAAATAAGAATACAATCATTACTATAGACCTACATTATTAAATAAATATGCAGAGAGCTAGGTCCAATCAAACTTGATTTTGTTGGAACAATTAAAATATAATTGCCAGGGAAAAATGCAGGGTGGGCAGTCAAAAGTGAATTTCAATAAAGGACAAATACTTTGCTAGGTTAAAAGTGCCCTGAATATTGAACAGAACTTAAACTAAAAACTATTCATTGTTATCTGAGATGCATTTTGAACCGTGTCTTGTATTTGGCTAAGTGATGTAACTTAAGCATGAGTGTGGGGTGCGAGAAATGGCTGGATTTGATGGGGTGCATGCTGCATGGAGACGTCACAACGATCCCCCATTATTTTGTACAGTTAATGTGTGTTCATTGAAAAGCGTCTCATGAACAGCCCTGGTGAGAATGGACTGGCCACAGTCACCTGACTTCTGAGAGTTTACTGCGGAGAAGAGGAAACCTTCACAGCAGACCTACAGACAAATGTTCACAGAGGGCTGGGGAGATAGCTTGGTGGGGAGAAGTGTTTTCCTCGCAAGTACAAGGACTTTTAAGTTTAAGCTCCATAACTCATTGGAAAATGCCAGGCTTGCTGGAACCCCAGTGCTGAGGAGGCAGTAACAGGAGGCTTCCTGAGACTCTCTGGACTCTCCAGCCTAAACACTGAGCTTCAGGCCAATGAGAGATTTTGTGTTGCCAAAATCCTTCCCTTGGCAAACAACACTTACCCCTCTCCCAAGGTTCCAACACCATAGTTCATGGAGAAAGGGAACCACTACATTTACTGGGCTTACTAACAGAGCAATGGGTGAGGGGTTGACGTGCAGGAGAATGGGTGACCCTAGTCACCCTGGAAGGTCTGCTGGGTGCAGACACGACGGCTTCCTCATGGCTGCGTGAACGGAACCCCTTCCCCACCTCTAACACCTATCCCCTCCCCGAGAACCTGAGGCTACCTGCAATTAGGGAAGACTTGCCTCCAACTGGTGGGGAGGAGTGGTTAGATACTTAGGTGAGGGTCCCATGACCCTCCCCACCAGGAGGAAAGGTCAAAGGTCAACTAGCCCAGCTGACGCAATCTTGGGTGAGCAGGCTCAGCTGGACTTTGAAGATGGCTGCAGTTGACCTTGGAGCACAGTCCTGTATTGGAGGACAATACCTTGTCTCAAAGGAGGTAGACAGGGTTACTGAGGACGACACTTGAGACGCTGGTCTCTACCCACACACCCAAGCACACATGTGCACTTGCACAACATACATGAACATGCACTCTCCCTCACACACTCAAAAAAGTAGGAAGAGTGTGTCAGCAAGTGAATGAATGAATGGGTGAAACTGTGCTACCCAAATATAGGAATACTACTCAGCAACACAAATGCAGACTGATGATGCTTGTAACAGCAAGTACGAATCCCGAGTGTACACTGAGGGAAAGAAGGCGGACAGGAAAGGAGGGCGCTTCTCCACAAGCAACAGATTAACAGCGTGAGGCAGGCCAGTTCTGCACGAACGCTGAGGGCTGCTGGCAAAGGGCGAGAGAGAGCTTTCTGAGGTGAAGGCACGTTCTCTCTCTCTTTTTTTTTAATTATGTATACTGTGTTCTGCCTGCATGTATCCCTGCAGGCCAGAAGAGGGCACCATATATCTCATTACGGAGGCGGTTGTGAGCCACCATGTGGTTCCTGGGAGTTGAACTCAGGACCTCTGGAAGAGCAGCCAGTCCTCTTAACCACTGAGCCATCTCTCTAGTCCCCGTTCTCTTTCTTGTGTGTGGTGTTCACACAGGCCTGTACAGTTGTCAGAATGCACAGAGCCCACTAGAAAGAGGTGCGTTTCATTGCATGTGGATTAAATACTGCAACAATAGCAATTCAAGAGAAGCCACACTGTACAGCAGCAACGTGAATTCTCAGCATGTGTTCAGGGCTAGGGCAGCATGTTCTCAGTTTGGCAATGAAGCTGACAATCCCCAGACCAGGGCTGCGTATTTTTGTTCTTATGGTGCTAGCATTTGGGTTATTTCTTCTAATAAAGACGTTTCTTTCCCCATCTTTTAGATGCAGTCATATTTGTCTAGGGTTGATTGTTTTATTGTCTGAATCCCACACAGTCTATGTGATTGATGGTTATTCCTTAAGAACAAGGAAAAGCCACTTTCAATAGGAACTCTACTTTCAGCCAACAAATTATCTCCCCAGGCCAGGATTTTTGCCAGGTTGTGGTCAGATATAGTGGGGATACCCAGGAGGCTGACCATTGAGCATTCAGGGGAGGGGATAGGTCAGACATTATATAAATGCTCAAACATATCAATATCATGAATGTAAAAGACACATACATGTGTAGAGAAACTTGGACTGCCTCTCTTGGTGTGTGCCCCTCCACCCCCCAAGGATGCTCTATGGTCACTCGGCTCTGGCCTCTCAACCAGGTGGAGTTTCAAAGCAAACTCCTAGCCACAGCCACAGCCAAATTCTAGGACTGGCACCATCTTAGCAAATGTTTCAGGGGCATTTTCCAAAGTCACATCCTATAAAGCTGCAAGACCACTGGTCCCCAGCCCCAGCACGGAGATCCACATCTAAGTGGGAAGCAGTCAGAGGGGGTCACAGTGAGGGCAAAAGGAGAGAAGAACCAGGAAGGCACTGAAGGGGCCGGGGAGGACACGGGAGCTGCCGTGAAGAGGGGGTTCCTTCTCACTTTGTAAATTTGTAAGAGTCAGAGAGTGACCACACAGACTTCCACACTGATGTCTGCATCTGTTTATTAGAAAATGCTGAAACCCGGGGCTGGGGAGACGGCTTAGAGGCTGACAGCACTGGTTTCTCTTGCCGAGGATGGGTTCCCAGCACTCACATGGTGGCTCACAACCATCCACAACTCTAGTACCAAGGGATCTGATCCCCTCCTCTGACTTCTGAGGCTATGAGGCATGCACAAAGTGCACATCCATACATGCAGAAAGAACACTCATACACATAAGATAAAATATAAAAAAATGCATAAACTTGGAAACAACACTGTCTATCCAAAAATGAGTAGCTAAATAAAATTGTAGTCAATCCATAAAATGTACAACCAATGGAAAAAAATAGCAAGCCATTGACAGAGGAACATAGGTGACCTTTCAAACAGCTACTTCAGGGGCTGGAGCAATGGATCAGCTCTTCCTGAGGACCCATGTCCAATCCCCAATAATCACATGGCAGCTCATAACTATCTGCAGCTCCAGTCCCCTGGATCTGATGCCTTCTGGTCTCCAATGGCACTGTATGCACACACTGCACGGCCATACACACACAGGCAAAACATCCACACACAAAAAATAAAGGAATTTAAAAATGGAGTTTGAGTGACGGTGCACAGTTAAGAACATTTGCTGCCTTGCAGGGGGGCTAGGATCAATTCCCCGTATTCATGTGGTGGCTCACAACCATCTATAACTCCAGTTCCAGGGGTCCCTGATGCCCTCTTCTGACCTCCATGGGCACCAAGCACATACATATGTGGTGCAAAATACAAATGTATGTACATATGTGATACACATAAATACAGGTGGGTAAAACACACATAATAAAAAAATTAAAAACACCAGTGACTCCATGTGAAGGCATGAAAACCATGATTGCTGTGTCTGTCCTGACACTGGAGTTCTGGGGAAAGCAGCCCCATCTCTGTCAGAAGTGGTCAGCAGCTGCCCAGGCTGCAGAAGGGATTGTTGGCTGCAGGGCTCCTGTGGACATGCTGGGGATGGAGCTGCACTGGCTCTGGTGGTGGTTTCACTGTGTTTCACTGTGTTTAAGAGACGTGTAGCCCTGAAAGAAGCAGAATGAGGGTACGCTCTGGACAATGAGGTCTGCACACTGGTCTCTTCCTGGAAGGAGATTCTGCAGCCTGAGTGAACACTTTGTGGAAGACTTGGAAAGAGGGACTACTGCTGACCGGTATTAGCAGCATGCAAGTTTGGATATGGGGATATTTTTCAAACAGAAGACGGTGGGGCCGGGTGAGCGCTGTGTTTGGAACAGGAGGTGGGTGTCAAGACTGTGGGTGGAACTTTGTGTCAAGAGGGTTGCAGGTGGGCTAGGTCTGGAGGAAGCGGTGTCAAAGTTAAAGTCTCAGAGGTGATAAAGGGCAGGTATTGACGGCTGTGGTCTCTACCCTGGACAAAGAAGTACATGTGGCCAGAGATAGCAGAATCACTCCGGTGGCCTTTCTCCCCGTCCTGAGTTTTCCTCTCTCTGTGGCAGCTTATTTGGGTCTCAACTTTGGACAGTTAGAAGCTCTGTGGCCACTTAGAAAGCTGGAGTTCTGGAAGTCAAGCCCTGCCACTGTTTCCCCTACCATTAGGCCGCCTAAGGTGGTATTTCTCCCTATGAAGTTTCCCCATCTCTGGGCCGGGGCTGGGCTTGTAGGTTCAGTAGTACCAAACACTACAAAACTGGTCGCAGAGCAGAGAGGCAACCTCAGGGCATTGGCAATGCTGTCCGGCAGCGCTCTTCTCCAGCTCTGATACGCCCAGGGCGGCATCCGTGTAGGGCTGGCTACAGTGGTCCTCATCCGGGGCCTTGGTGAGGTGTCAGCTTCAGCAGCTTAAGGAAAGGCTGCCTCACAGCTTCAGAGTTTTCAGGCTGTCATGGTGAGGAGTGGTATGGCAGCTCACACCTTGGCAGCTAGCAGGGAGGACGGGAGGGAGGGAGAGAGGGGAGAGAAGGGGGACAGAGGGGGAGAGAGAGACAGAGACATAGAACACAAGCACCCTTTTTCCCTTTCTCCTCACACCCCACCCCCTTAGTTTATTCTCTGAAAATGCCCTTAAGCACACACAGAGGGGGGCTCTCTCGCGCTCGCTCTCTCTCTCTCTCTCTCTCTCTTTCTTGTTTTTTTGAGACAGGGTTTCTCTGGCTGTCCTGGAACTCGCTCTGTAGACTAGGCTGGCCTCGAACTCAGAGACCTGCCTGCCTCTGCCTCCCGAGTACAGGGATTAAAGGCGTGCGCTGCCGCTGCCACCGCCGCCACCACCACCGCCAGGCTTCTAGGTGTCTTTCAGTAACATTAACCATCATACTGGGGACTCCTGGAAAGAGTCTAAAAAGAAACATGGTGGCAGGCGTAGAGGCACACTCCTTTGAATCCAGCACACTTGGGAGACAGGCAAGCAGATCTCTACATAGTGAGTTCCAGGGCAGTGAGAGCTACAGTGAGACTTTGTGTCAAAAAATAAACAATTAATGAAAAATAAACACGGCGGATGAGACCTGGTGAATCAAGCCCTACACTAGCTGCTTCCACCACAGCTGACTGGATACCACCGGAGAGAAACAATTTAAGGGGGCTGTTTGGCTCCTGGTTTCAGCTCATGGCAGAAAGCTCACCATAGAACAGAGCCATCCACACCATGGCAGTCAACAAGCTCAGGCCCTCCTCTACGGATGACTTCCTCCAGCTAGGCCCTACTGCCTCAAGTTCCCACAACCTCCTACAACATCATCACCATCTGGGGACCCAGAATTCCAAGACAGGAGCCCATGGGGGATATTCCTGTGAGCCCGTAACAAGCCCTCCACCCTATGGTTCTTTTGGCTGAATATGAATTCCGGCAAAGCCATCGGCACCTGCTCTGCTCTGGTAAAAGCAGCTTGCTTTTTCAAGACCTATATTGTGGGGAAGCAGGGGCATTTACTAAGATGTACTAAAATGAGTCACTCACAATTTCCTACTCAGCATTTTCAGTTATACTCACAATGGTGTAAGGACCTATGTTCTAGAATCTGCTACTTTAGTATTGCCGACCCATAATAGGGGTATGGCTAAATCAGTCAGCAACGGGCAACAGCCATTTAAATCTGTATGTTACTAACATGAAACGTTCTTCAAGATGTTTGCAAATAATAAGATACAAAATAGTATGACACCATTGCTCATTATTATAGTTATTAGCCTGTGTATAAGAAGTAACATTGGAGTGATGTGTTTGAATGAGACGGCCCTCAGTAGGCTCATGATGTTTTAATGCTTGGGTCCCAGTTAGTGGACCTGTTAGCAGATTAGAAGGATTAGGAGGTGTGGCCTTGTTGGAGGAAGTGTTTTACTGTAGATGAACTCTTAGGTTTCAAAAGCCCAGGCCAAACTCAAGCTCAGACTCTCTCCCTCTCCTCCGCCCCCTCTCTCTCTGCCTATGGGTCAGGATGTATGTAGCTCCCAGCTACTTCTCTAACAGCACCCCTGCCTGTCGCCACGCTCTCCGCCATACTGATAATGGACTAATCCTCTGAAACTGCAAGCCAGCCCCAATTAAATGCTTTCTTATTGAGTTGCTGTGGCCATGGTGTCTCTTCACAGCAACAGAACAGTAACTAACACAGTGCAGCAGACCGGTCGGGCTGCCTGGGCATTGTGGCACCTGCTTCAGCCTCAACACTTGGGAGGTTCAAGGATTGCAGGTTCAAAGCCAGCATGAGGCACAGTGAGATTTTATCTCAAAACAAAATGAAATGTTGAAGACAATGTTAGCCAGGAGGGTAGGGGATGTCACTTTCCTGCGAGTTTCTGCCTGTCAGCTTCTCTATAAGGACCCAGTGTTATTTTCCTCAATAATGGAATTTGGAGCATAAATTTTTGTGCTGGACACCTTATATTAATATATTTCAAATTTAACCTTCCCATAACCATGGGCATGGATGTTATTGCCTCTATGGATAAGACTTAGAAGATAGCTCACTCCATCTCACCCGGCTGGTATAAAGACAAAATAAAGACGACTCACCTCAAACCCAGTCTTCACAGGCACACTGTCCCTTTGCTCAGGTGCACTGCTGCGGTGTGGAGCAGTTAAGTGGTCCAGCACTGGCCTCCACCCAGCATCACAACAAACACCCGCTCACAGCTGGCTGTGTGAGGTCCCTGCCTCCATGACTCCACGGAGTCTTTGGCACTCTCGTGCTCTCTTTCAGTGTCTTTGTGTGGACAGGCAGGAGGACTTGGCCCTCATCTGAGAGCAAGAAAAAAGGACGGAGCTTTGGGAGGGGAGTGAAGAGTTCCGTACCTCCTGAGAGCACTTCCTTCACCTTGCATCTCAGGCCACTGGGCTTCACTAATCACAGTGTCCTGCTGACGTGAGCACTCCCAAGGGAAAACTGCAGAAGTACATCGCAAAGGCAATGCATGTGCAGAAAACACCGACAAAAGGAGGAAGTGCTCATAACTGAGGAGCCACCACCCGCGTGGTGACAGGGAAGGTTCTAGGCCAGGTGTCAGATCCAGTCCAGCCTCTTGTTAGTTGACTGACCTCAGGTGGGCATTTAACAACTCCAGATCTTGGTATCTGCATTTAGAAAACTCAGATCATGGTTACAGCCCATAGATCACAGGTAAGATGAAATCAGCCCATATATGTAATAGGACACTGAAACTTGAGCCAGCATTAACTTCTAGTCCCGCCTCGTATATATATGAGATGGAGATATATATATATATATATCCTCTAAATTGGATCACACAGCACATGCTAGTTAATAGAAAACCAATTATTTTGTTCTTATAGGTCACTTGAAAAGGCTATATTCCAATACATGAACTACCACAATTAACCACTGATGTTTTAAACAGGACTGTCACTGTTGTGTGTAGTTAAATCATGTGCCTTTTAAAGTCAAGAGTTTACTCTGAGGCCAGGCTGCCCTGGAACTATGACCTCAAGCTCAAGACAATCCTTTGCCTCCTGGGTGCCTTTTAAATTGGTATTTTCTTTTTTTTTTTTTTTTTTTTTGGTGGCCAGATGTCTTGTGTGCTAAGAACTACTGAGGAACATCAGCCCTTATACAGCTCACTGGAGGCCCAGATCACCCTCTCCTAATCAGTTCTCCGGTCACAGCTGATCTGCAATTCCACCACTTGCTCTGGCCTGAGGGAAATCTGGAAGAAGCTGTGAAGGCAGGGGGTTGTTTGGGGGACTTTAGTTGTTCCGATCCCTAGAACTGCTTCTCGCTGACAGATAACCACACGTGTGGCACAAGCCCTTGCTTGCATCTCTCGAGGGGTCAGTTAGGTCAGCTGCCTCTAGCCTGTCCATGACCTGAGTCTAGGAACACTTAAGTCTTCTACCTCCTGACACAGTGCCCGTGCACACGTATACAGTTTGGTTCTACTCCGTGGGCTTTGCTGCTTTTGGTTTTAGTTCTTGTTTTTTAAAGTAACTCATAGGCTTTTTTTTTTTTTTTTTTGACAACTTTGCACTATTTGATAGTTTGGAGTCCCATTAAACGTACATATTTTTGGTGTGTGCAGGAGCACAGAAACAGACTGGCAATTAAAACAAACTCACAAGTCAAACATTTGAAGTAGCCTAAATGCAGCTTGAGAGGCTTGTTTCCCAAACTTGCCCAGGGGATCTCCTGGAATACTCAGTATATTCCCAATCCCAGGCCAATGGAAAGGCCCCATGGTCTGCATATATTATCCGGGTATAACAGACCTAAAGTAACCCGGTGTTTTTCACGTTTATGTATGTGCAGGTGTGTATGCATTGGTATGCACATGCATGCAGAGACCAGAGGACCACCTCTGGTTCTGATCCTCAGGAGTCATCTACCTTGTTTTCTAAATGGGGTAGCTTACTGGCCTGGAGCTCACCAGGTAGGCTGGGCTGGAGGACAGGAGCGCCTCCCTAGCTCGAGCATTACAAACCAGCACTACTATGCCCAGCAGGTATGTTGTTATGATCTGACATACTTGAGACTAACAGGGTCCTCTGTGTGTATCCTTAGAGCCTTGAAGACACTGAGTTACCTGGAACCTAAGGGAGCCAGTGGCCAATTGTTAGGCTCAGATGCACCCTCCCATTCCTATGCTGAAACTTAATCACCAATGTGACTGTAATAAGGTGGGCACTTAGGTGATTAAGTTGTTAGGACAGACTATGGATGGGTTGGGAACCCTTGAGAAAATAGGTTCACTTTTGTGTAAGGACACAGCCTTCATCACTCTGTTTTTCCCTATGCCACCTCGGAAGGTGCTCAGCAGACACGTAAATTATACTTTGGATTTCTAGTATATGGAGCCCGTGAGGAATAAATTTCTGTTTTTTATAAACATCCCAGGCAACAGGAATGACTAAACATTCATCTATAGTAGGTCTCATTTGAGGCCCTAAGGTTCATGGGGTAGAATTCTTAGATTCTATTTTGTTGGAACACATAGACCAAAAAAGGAACAATTTATATTCTACTTACCAATTACCAAGGATAGCTCTAAACATCAAACATAAAAACAAATCCTGAGAATGGATTTGGTTTCACATGCTGAGGCCCCTAAGCAGTTAGATGGGAGTCACACTGTTTAAAGTGGATCAGAATTTAGATCCTCTGGGAACTGAATTCTTAGCATGGATGCATGAATATTTGGAGTGCTCATCTTTCATTAGGTAAGACATTTTGTTTTTTGGTCTGAGATATGCATGTGTATGTTTGTGCACAGATATGTGTGGTGGCCAAAGGTCGGGGTTGGGTGTCTTCCCTGTCATTCTCCACCCTTAGTTTTTTAAAGGATTTCTAGAAATCACTGATCCAGCTAGAAAGCTTGGTCAGCAAGTTCTGGGCATCCACCTGTCTCTGCTCTTCCAGTGTTGGGGTGACAGATTCATGCACTGTCATCCCTAATTGCTGGATATCCAAACTCAGGTCCTCTCACATGCAGCAACTCCTTTACCCATTCAGCTCTCTCCTTAGCACCTTCCATGTTTTTTTTTTTTTTTTTTTTTTTTTTTTTTTTTTTTTCCCTCCCACGTTAAAAAATCAGGAGTTGGGACCAGAGAGATGGGTCAGAGGTTAGGAACACTGACTGTTATTCCACAGGACCAGGGTTCAATTCCTAATACCTATACGGTGGCTCACAATCTGTAACTCCAGTTCTAGGGAATCTGACACCCTCAATGAGTATCAGGCATGCAAGTGGTACACAGACATACATGCAGGCAAAACACTCACACATAATTTAAAAAAAGTCAGGGTGGGGGATGTAGCTCAGTGACATGCACAAGACACTGTACCTGGGTTTGATCTCCAGCATCCACTCTCCACATCCCTACTAAAGGGATGGGTAATAAATTGGAATAGAATGAGAAAATTATTCAGTACCCTATATTTTTTAGTTCCATTCATAATTACAGTACAAAAGATTTCTCGTTTATTGAGTTTTTGGACTGTGCTTTATTTAGCTAGGTTTTCAAAAAATGTTAACCTTTAAATCCCTCAAATTACTAAAACCTTACATTGCTCATATATATATGAGGAATAGAGTTTACTCTTGAATGTGTGACATGTTTTGTTGACTTAGAAAAGTATGATTCTGTAAATTTCAATTTTACAAAGCCTGAATCACCATTTTAAATAATTCTCACAAATTCCTCCATTATGGAGCCTTGAAGAACTTACTTCAACAAATGCTTGGGAAAGGCAGGTCAGAGGGGGTGTATTATTATATCATTCAAGACAATCTTAAAAGCCATATTTCAGGATGGAGTGTGGCTTAGGTAGAACTTGCCTGCATGTGTGAGGGTCCAGTGATCCCAAGCACTACGAAAGCATTTCTTGAAAAACCATTCAGATCTTTTCTTTGAGGGTCTCACACAGACCTGGCTGATCTATGACTTACTCTGTGCAGTCCAAGCTGGCCCTGAATTTGTGGCATTCCTTTTCTCAGCCTCCCAAACTACCGGCCACACGCCTGGCTGAAGCCGCTCTGTATTGGACACCGCCCTTTATATCGTCAGAAGCTCCACGGGTGGTGGCTTCAGTGGGATTTTCCCCAGAGTAAATCTCTGGGACTGAAACTGTTCCAGCTCCTCTTTTGTCAGCTGATCCCTGGGGGTGAACAGTACATTATTTGTGGCAGAGACCGGGAGGGAGGCTGATAGGCTGCTACCTCCAAACGTGTCATTAGAAGGTTTGGCAAATACAGTCTGAGACTGTGAGCCAGGGCTACCAAAACCAGCCACAGATCTGCCACTTCCGAAGGCAGGGGCCATTGCAGGGCCAAAAGGACTCACTGCCAAGGAAGACGGAAACCCTGAAAACCCAGGTGATCCAAAACCAGAAGTGTCAGGGCTCTTGAACGAAAACGAAGCAGCAGACGTGGCTTCAGGTTTCCCAAATCCAAAGGCTGGAGCGGAGGAAGCGACGGCAGAGCCAGCAGAGGGCCCGGTCCCAAAGGCTGGGTGACTTCCAAACACGGGCGTGCTTCCAGAAGGGGCAGTGGCAAATCCAGAGCTTGTTTTAAAACTGAAGTTCTGAACACTATTGCTGCTGCTGTTATCCACTGGAAAACCTACAAAAACAGATTACAGTCAGAAAATGTAGCCACGTTCCTCCTTTCTCTTATTTCAGACTCATGTAGATACTGAAGAGTTTAGGGGCAAATGAGAACAAGGTTAGAGCAAACCCTCTGAACCCCATGGCCCCGACAGTTCTGCTACCATGATTCACCTGCACCCATGAGCCCTTTCTGCTTGCCATGCTTTCCACCAGAGTTGCTACACGACAGCTGTCCGATGACAAAGTCCTCAAAGGCACAGGGGTATACTCGTATCAGATTCCTGAGGCAGAGTCTTGTTAGGAAGGCCAGGCTGGCCCTGAACTTTGTTTTGTAAGACAGGGTTTCTCTGTGTGGTCCTGGCTGTCTTGGAACTCAAGTCTATAGAGCAGGCTAGCCTCGAACTCATAGAGATCTACCTGCCTCTGCCTCTTGAGCCCTGGGATTAAAGATGGGTGCCATCAGCAACCACGGCCTTGAACTTTGATTTTTCACTTCAGCCTCTGAATGCTAGAATTATATGTACATCATCATGTCAGTTCCCTATGAAGCTGAGAAAATATTCCTAAAAAGTTCTTCTAGAGCTGGGCACAGAGGTTTACATCTGTAATCCCAGTTCTCAGGGGTAGAGGCAGGAGGATCACAAGCCAGCCTGGTTTACATAGTGAGTTCCAGGCCAGGGCTACAGAGTGAGACCTTGTCTCAAAACCACAAGTACTTCTACAAGCTGAGCCACAGTACAACCCCCTCTGACCTGCCTTTCCCAAGCATTTGTTGAAGTAAGTTCTTCAAGGCTCCATAATGGAGGAATTTGTGAGAATTATTTAAAATGGTGATTCAGGCTTTGTAAAGTTGAAACCTATGGAATCCCACTTTTGTGAGTCACCAAAACACGCCACACACTGTCTCTTACCTGATGACCTAAATGTCCCTGCTTGCTTGCTTCCAACTCCAAATGCAGGCGTTGCTTGACTGGCTCCATCCTTTACATCAGAGAGCTTTAAAAAAATACAAATAATACAGTACTTGATGAATAGTTCTCATGTACTGTTGGATACACGACATTTAAAAAACATATTACTCAAAAGTGCATTTAAATATCTAGCATACAAAAAGGCCATAATGTGTTCATGAAAAGGAAAGGGTATAATACTCTATAGAATGCACAACCAACTAATATGAACTTTTATAGAAAAATGCATAGAAGCGAGCCATTATTATCTCTGGCTGAGGAATGGTTTTAATTTTGCAATTTTTCAATTTATAAAAACAATAAATATTACCACCAGAAAAGCATTTTTAAAAATCAAGATACATTGTATCCATATGTAAAAATTTCAAGAATAAATAAAATTATATTTTAAAGAAGTACACTTCAGTGTTTATAAGGTTAAACCTCCATCTGTGAGGCACCCTAGATACAGGTCAAAAGGCTGTCAAGAGCATGCCCAGTCTACTCAAATGCTTCAACTCAAGTGAGGTCATGTTAGAAAAAGCTCACTACTAAAACCCAGTCGACTGTTATCGGGGACTATGGGGATCCAGCCCCTCGATAGTCCCCTCCCAGGGTCCGGGAAGAATCTACAACCAGCTGATAATTAATCTTTGATGAAATGAAATGAATCTATGTACAGGAAACTCCTTAGTTCATACACTTTATTATTCTGTGATAGTTCTCTCTCCACACAGCTTCTGTTCTGCTCTCATGTCTAGCTCCTTTCTTGCTTGATTTCTCTGTTTGTCTACTGTTCCCTCTTAAGTTCTATCTTAATTCTCTCGTCTTAATTCTGCCTCATCTAGGTCCTTTTCACCTTGTTCTTACCCCGCTAGGGCTTTCCCATCTGGCTCTTCCTCATCTTCCATCTCATTCCTCTAGTACTCTCTTCTAGCCCTTCAATCTAGTTCCTCCCCATCTCAGTTTGTTCCTCTCAAGTTCTTACCCATCTAGTTCTTCCATTCTCCTTTCTCTTCTCCGTCCTGTGCCCTGGGAGTCCCGGTATATAAAGGGAGGGTCCAAGCTAAATTGTGTAAAGCTATTACTTAACGTCCACCTCTCCTAGGCGGTGTCTCCTTGCGGAATTTACCGTAAGTCAAGAGACTTGCATGCGGACTGCTATCACTGTTAGTCCTTGGAAGTTGGGCGCCCACCTGGGTGGTGTTTCCTGTAGTCCTTGAAAGTGGCTAGGGGAGATAATCTGATTCCAGAGAAAGCCTTTCCTGAGGCTGTTCTCCAAGTACCTGGAATGTGTTTGTCCAAAGAGTGATCAGTCTACACTGTTAGTCCTTCTTAGGGGAAAGTCAATAGGAAAAACTATGAAGGCACACATGATTTTCATAACAGAATACAGCTGATATATAACAAGCCAAGTAACACCAAAAACTCCTTGGGATTTGGCTTCCTCTGGAGGAATTCCCTGATCCCTCCAGGTAGTGACTTTGCCATAACCAGCTGAGTTCTTATGATATATTCCTGCGGCCTGCAACAGTCTGTCCGATTCTGCCGACAGATGCCCTTCAAGGAACCTTGTAGCTAGAGGTTTTCCTGTCTGGCCCACAGTCAGGAAAAATCTCTCTCACCTGACAGTCCCACAGCCCCTCAGACCCAACCAAGTAAACACAGAGACTTATATTGTTTACAAACTGTATGGCCATGGCAGGCTTCTTGCTAACTGTCCTTATATCTTAAATTAATCCATTTCTATAAATCTATACCTTGCCACATGGCTCGTGGCTTACCCGCATCTTTACATGCTGCTTGTCGTGGCGGTGGCTGGCAGAGACGCCCTCCGCCTTCCTGTTCTTTTAATTCTCTCTGTTAGTCCCGCCTATACTTCCTGCCTAGCCACTGCTCTGCCTCCCAAGTGCTGGGATTAAAGGCGTGTGCCACTGACACCTGGCTAGACTTTTTTTTCTTGAGACAGGATCTCACTGCATAGACCAGGCCTTGAGCTCACAGATACCCAGCTGTCTCTACCTAAGTGCTGGGATGAAAGCTGTGCACCACCACACCTGGATCCAAGACCCTCTTAATCAAACCAAGCCGGTTGAGCTGCTTTCCCTTGGAAGCATCTTAGACTACCTTAGCATGTTCACACAGAGCAGTGGTTCTCAGTCTTCCTAATGCTGTGACCCTTTAATATATGTTGTGGTGACCCCCAACCATGGAACTATTTCTGTTGTTATACTTCACAACTGTACTTCTGCTACTGTTATGAATTGTAATGTAAATATCTGATCTACAGGATATCTGATTGCAACCTCTGTGAAAGGGTCATTTGACTCCTAAGGGGTCATGACCCACAGGTTGAGAACCACTGACATAGACGCTTCATTTTTGACACATTGTAATGAATCCTGACACACTTATAAGGAGCACAATCAAAATTCAGAACATTACTATTAACCTTAGGAGCTCCCTATACTCTTCCCAGGCAGATAACAACCCTTTCTCGACTTCTGGTCCCACACAACTGCTCATCTGCTCATCACTACAGACAAGCTGTGTTCTCCTCCATAGTTTCATAAGACAGATTCATACAGGTTTTTTTGTTCTTTCCTTGCTTCTCTTTCTTGGAGTAATAGTCACTAACAGGTAAAGAAGTAAATGGCTAGACAAACTGAAGTCTATCCATACTCATGATAAAAGAATGAACTAAGATGATGTGTGCTCAGCCAGCCCAAGATGGGTTGCCTCAGATCAGCAGCAGAGGGACCCTTTCAACATTCATCCCAGAGGATCAAACAGTTCCTTAGACTCAGTTATTGCTGTCCTATGAGCTCATCAACGGTGATGGGGTCACTTCTCAGCTGGCGTCAGAATATGCCTAAACAACTGCACTAAATTCAAACAGCCTTATACAACAGCAAGGCAACATACACACATCTTTAAGTACTTGAATTGGTAATATTTTCCAGTTTTTAAAGTTAGTCCTACCCCCGTTAAAAACCTTATGCTAAAAATAGTTTTTTACTTTTTTTTTTTTTTCTTTTTCTTCAGAGCTGAGGACTGAACCCAGGGCCTTGAGCTTGCTAGGCAAGCGCTCGACCACTGAGCTAAATCCTTAACCCCTAAAAATAGTTTTTACTTTTATTGATTTACTTTGAGACAAGGCCTCTCTAAACAGACCTAGCTGTCTTGGACTTCAGTATGTAGATCAGGTTGTCATCAAACTCCCAGAGATCTGCCTGCCTCTGTCTCCCTAGTGCTGGAACTAAAAGAGTGTGCTACCATGTTTAACTAAAATTGTTTTTAAAAAGAATATTGTCTCTACTTTTCTGAGAAACAAATAAGATCTAGGGCTTTAACTATAAATGATCACATGCAGAGTTAGTTCTCCACAGAGATTTTACCTTTCAAAATGAAGCTCCTCTGCAAAAAGCACTATGGGGGCTGGAGAGATGGCTCAGAGGTTAAGAGCACTGACTGTTCTTCAAGAGGACCTGGGTTTGATTCCCAGCATCTACATGACAGTTCTCAATGGTCTGTAACTCCAGTTCCAGGGGATCTGACACCCTCTTCTGACCTCCATGGGACCAGGCACATATGTAGTGCACAGACACACATACAGGCAAAACATTCATATACATAAAATAATAAAAATTAAAAAACAAAAAAAAGTAATAGAACCAGTGCACACCTCTAATCCCAGCACTTTAGAGAGGGGGAGGGGGATCTCTATGAGTTTGAGGCCAATCTGGTCTACACACTGAGATCCAGGCCAGCCAGGTGAGACCCTGTCTCAAGAAATAAACAAAAGCAATAAAAAGTTAGGCATGGTGGAGAATGTCTATAATCTCAGCAAGGAGGAGGCTTAGACAGGTGGTTCTGAGTTCAAGACCAGCCTGGGCTACATGGCAAGTTGCAGGACATCTGGTCTAATTAGTGAGCTCTTGTCTCACAAAACAACACAAAAGCAATAGATGAGATACTTCTTTGAAGAACATTCTTCAACACTCACCAGAGTTCCCTTGGTTGACATATTTAGATTTTTCAGTTCATTTATCCTATTCCTCCATTGACTTACTAGCTGTTGAACAGAATTTAGCTGAAGAGAGAAGACAGAAAACAACTCAGTACTGAATACTTACCCCTGCTCCTGTTTGCCAGAGCTACTCCAGCTCTAGCTGCCTCTGTCTGTTCACTAACTCCCTGGCTCTCAGGGGTGATCACCTGGCAGTGCAGGAATGATGCTATCTGGACAGGAGGGGAGTGATGTGGACTAGCACAGTTCTGGCTGTAGACAACAGAAATGATCATTTCCTTCAGATACCCAACTTATGCTCCTGACCCACCCATTCAGACCTTTCTTTTAAATGTCTGGTATTCAAAAGTGTTATCGATTTAGCAGAACTGCTGTTTGTGTCACTTTGTTTTTCTAGTAAAAATCATGGGATCTGCACCTAACAGAAGCAATAATACTTTTCAAAAGACAGATGGTTTGAGTTCTAGGACTGGTTGATGGGTAATTTATAACAAAAAATAATATCCCTAATCGCTATAGTACATCATTATCAGTCTAGACAACTAAACAATTTCAAAGAGTCTAAAAAAAATAAAAAAGGCATTGTTCTTCAAACAATCAACAGCCCTCACCAAACGTGCCCAAACACAAGCAAGCCACCGCAAACACAAACAGTAACTGACGGCCAAGTGCTACCGAGGTAGAGGAACAGAAAACAAACTTACATAGCTCTGTAAGTTATTGCTGGTTAAGAAGTTATGGTATTCAAGCCTCAACTCTTCTGGTGAAATGTCT
This sequence comes from Peromyscus aztecus, assembly GCA_902168405.1. Classification (NCBI taxonomy): domain Eukaryota; kingdom Metazoa; phylum Chordata; class Mammalia; order Rodentia; family Cricetidae; genus Peromyscus; species Peromyscus aztecus. The sequence goes on along the minus strand of CABHPQ010157855.1, from coordinate 7,039 downwards.
GTGAAACCTGAAGTGAGGAATCAGTTGGAATTTAAACAGTAGGTATTGCTGATTCTGGTAGTAGGGCTGGCGTGCTAGACAAGAAAATGTGCTAATGCTGGTTATCGGAAAAACTTCACGGTCATAGGAGAACAATTCAAAGCCCAGATACTAATGCTTAAATTATTAAATTAGAAGAAAATACAGCTATTTCATCTTTGAATGAAGAATAATTCTGTAAAGATAAAGGGTGAAAGGAAAATGGAAGATCTGACTACATACACATTCAAACTCTAGTCTAAAAAATGCTGTTAAGTCTATAATAAACAGATTTAAAAGGCAAATGATAAATCAGGAAGACCACAATTGCATACACAAGAGTTAACGTCTTTATACAGAAGTACTATTCATAAGTCAGTACAGAATATGGCAAAGACAGAAAGTACAAGCAGTTTGCTATAACTTCAAAAGGCTAGTAAATAAAAGAAAATTTACAAATGTAACTTTGTGATATAATGCTCTCCTTACAGACTGGCAAACAGAACAGATGATCATTACTGTTACTCTGTGTGTGGTAATGGATGCTGTTCTGAACATGCTAAGGAATGTTCTGGGGCAAACTGTCCATAAGCAATGTTCACAGACTCTGACTACAATTCTAGGATTTAACTGCAGATACCTATAGTTATGCATGTATGCAGACAAAGGACACTACACCAAAGGATGCTCTCATACTTTCATTGATAAATTAAATGTAGAATACCAGGGGTTAGGAAATAAAGCTCAGTGGTAGAATGTTTGCCTGGCATGTATGAGATCTTAGGGTCAGGTTGAAAAAAAGCAAGCACAAAGAAAACAAAACTAGATGATGATTACTTTATATAGACAGAGAGAAATATATAAATACATAAGCCATGTCGAGTATGTTTTGCCTGCATAAATACATGTGCACCACATGTGTGCTCAGTGTCAGATCCTCTGGAACTGGAGTTATAGACAGTTGTGGGCCACCATTTGGATGCTAGAAATTGATCCCAGGTCCTCTGGATGATCAGATAGTGCTCTTAATATGCATATGTTTTAAAGGAAATACCAAAAAAATGTTTCTGTTTCTCTATACTACTTAGCAATTTTTACTGTCCACAGCAATGACTGTACCTTTCAGCACTGAGAAGACTAAGAAAGGAAATGTCCCTATTTTCTACAGACTTCCTTGGAACCCAGCTACCATTTAGTTTACTCCAGTGGCACCGACAGTCCAGGGCAAAAAGCATTTAGGAATCATACTAGATTTGTTTTTCTGTACTTAAAATATCAAAAATCAAAACAGAACTCATATTTGACCAATTTTGTCTCCACTGCCAGCAGCTCTAACTCATCATCAGCAATCACTTCCTAACTTGCCTCCCTGCCTCTCAACCTGCTCCTGCTCCCAATAGCTCATTTTCCCTCCTGTACCACTGAGTGAACTTTTTAAAATCAGCCTACATCCTTCTGCTTAAGCGCTTCATATCTGTACACCCAATGTAATTAGACTCATACCATGTGGACCTTGGCTACCGCCCTGGCTTTATGCTATATTATTTCTGTGAGTTTCTTTCCTCAGTGATTTGGGCTCTGACCTCAAGGCCTTTGCACTAGCTATCACAATTGCTAGGAATGGTTTCCCCAATCTTCTATAACAGATACCTTCTCTTTACTCAGGGCTTAGCTCTAACAGTGTTTCATAAGAATGTACAACAACTCTCCTTCAAGAACACTGTCCATCTCAATTACTCTGTCTTCTTTCAAGGTGTGATCAACCAGAGTTTCTTATCTGAATCACAGACCACAGAAAATTACTCGAATAACTATTTTCTCAGGTTTTGGAAGGGTGGTGTCAACTTGACACTCTTGGGAAGAGCCTTAGTTGAGGATGGGCCTGTGAGCATGTCTGTGGGGCATTTTCTTAATTACTAATTGATTCATGAGGGCTGAGGGCCCAGCTCATATGGGTAATGCCATTTCTAGGCAGTTAGACCTGGGCTGTGTAAAAAAGTTAGCTGAGCAAGCCTGGGAAAGCAAGCCAGTGAACAGTGTTTCTCTGTGGTTTCTGCTACAAGCTCTACTTGCCTTTAGTTCCTGTCCTGGCTTCCCTCAATGATGGACTATTAACCTGTAAGCCAAACAAAACCTTTCTTCTCCAAGTTGCTTTTGGGTCATGGTGTTTATCACAACAACAGAAAAGCAAACAAGGACATGGTACAAAAGAAATATTCTAGCTACAGAGGCAAAATTAGCTCTTCATAATGAACCATGCATATATCCACATACATTTATTTTCCAAAACAAAAAAATAAGATTAGTGAGATGAATAGCAAATCTGTCTACAGATCTCATTAACATTTGGCTTAACAAACTGCTAGATTTTCTAAAAAAATACTATTTTTAATTATGCGTATGTATGTGCATCTGTTCTGGAGTAGTGACGTGTACGTGCAGATGTCTGTAGAAGTCAGAATGCAGCACTGTATTCTGTCCTGGAGCTAGTTACAGGACAGTTGTAAGCCAGCCAACATGGGTGCTGGAAACTGAATTCACATGTTCTACAAGGGCAGTACACACTCTTAAATGCTGAATGGCATCTCGCCAGCCCCGACTACTGGATTCTTGCATGTGCTTCTGCATGTTTCTGCATTCACTCCACTGCAGTGTGGTTGTTGTGCAAGAACTCCATTCCACAGATATGTCACTGGAAAGAGAAGTCAATGGCCTTTCCAGATAAATGTGGATATTCTTCTTTGACAATACACCAATACTGGAAAAGTGGAGTGGAAGGGTTTTGTTTTTTGTTTTTCTAGACAAGATTTCACTATGTAGCTCTAGCTGTCTTAGAACTCACTATGTAGACCAGGCTGGCCTTGAACTCAGAGACTTGCTTGCTTCTGTCTCTCAAAGTGCTGGTTTTTTTTTTTTAAATGTGTGTGCCACTATGCCCAGACAAGTGGGAGTTTTATTTTGTTTTGTTTTAACTTCAAACATTTGAAAAGCATACCAGATGTATTTTAGAAGCAACTGCATTTAGAAAATTCCACATTGAGAAAAGATGTCTGGATACAACAGAAACACACACACACACACACACACACACACACACACACACACACACACACACGCGCGCGCGCGCACACACACACATCTATCCAGTGACGTAGTATGGACATACTTGTCTGACTCTTCATGCACACCTTACAGAACTGCACTCTTTCATGATACCATTGCCACCTGGTTATCATGAGATTTAAGGCTTCAACTGACCACACCTGGATTCATTCCATAGGAAACAAATGCAAGAATGGAGGGAAAAACAGGCAAAAAATCAATTAAACTAGAAACTCTTCCTAAGTGGGAGGTTTTTAAAGGTCAGTTATAATGCAAACTCAAAAGCTAATCAACCTTTTATGTTGTGTTATAATTCATTAGTTTATCTTGGACTCAGAATAGATTTCAGTCAGCATGATTCTGTAACATAACACCTCAGTCTTGAAGAATATTAGTTAAGATGTCCTACAGAATTTCCATACATTGACACAGGGCATTCTAGAACACCTTAAGAAAAAACCAAATCAACCCTGAAATCCTCACATATTAATGTGTCCTATTCTAGAAGAGACTGAGTATCGAGAAGCTACTGTGTTTGTGTGACAGAAAGGTTTTTTTGTGACTCTAACTTTTCCTAGAAACTTTCAGTTTCATCAGTGGTAACCCTGCCACCCTCCCACCCCTCCCCCGCCCCTTGAGGTGACACAGGTTTATCTCATTCACTGTTCAGAAATACCTGCCAAGGCTAAGTCTGAATAACCACAGTTGTTATTCTTTCTAATAAAGTCTGCCTGTGGCAGTCACACGATAACCCAAGTGCTCTCCCTCAAAGTGAACATCATACCCGTGTACAGGGCAAAGCACTGTTTATATGTACCTCCCATTTTGTCTGAGACAATATTTAAAATGCATATTCAACGGCTAAGAGTTTTCAAAAGTTAGTAATTTTTATTTCATTAGATAGGGATAATTTTACCCCCTCTTAAAGTTAGAATGACATTCCAGATTCTTCTTTACATGACTGCTATAGTCTACCAGCAGTTTGTTGCTTCTGCCTCAGCTGATGTTAAATTCATCAGTTTTATTCAACAACGCTTTTGTACTGATAGTACAAATTTCAACACTGAAAGTGGACATCAGTATCTTAGTAGTATTCTGAAAACTTTTATGAACATATATAGTTCCTACAGACATGTCAGGGATAGGTTGCTAGATTTAACTAACAAAAATCTGAGATGTCTAGGTAAACTGAAATTTCAGACATAAAACAAATATCTTATTAATTATGTCCCAGATATTACACAGGATACACATATATTGAAAATATTCTTTGCTATTTGAAATTTAAATTTAACTGAATGTCCTATATTTAGAATGGTAACTCCACCCAGAGCTCTCTACAGTCTATGTTTTGAGAACCACAGCTGTAGGACATTAGGCTTTAGGTCCACCCCTGAACAGATTAAAATTTAATACTTGGCAATACTTAAGTGCTAATATTAAGCCAACCTAGGGCTTCCTAGTTTATTCTTTTGTTACAGATACAGTTTTGATACAGAAACTATCACTACCTTAAGTGGCCTATTTTCACTGTTTCTCATTTTCTTTCCTCCAGAACAGCACTCCTTCCTGAGTTCTAAAGCTCCCTGAGACGAACTCTGACTGTTCAGGATTTGCTATGTCCTGGCATGCACATCAGGGAACCCTGCCTGCTCACCTTATGATGCATCCCTGGCATGCACATCAGGGAGTAGGACAAATCAAACTCAGTAATTAATATTTAAATGAATAAGAAAGTAATTAGGTGAGAACGAGGCGAGGGGTGAGGTACAGTGGCATTCCTAGAATTCTGGGACACTAACTTCAAGGGCTCCTGCCTGTGCCATGTCTGTTGTTTCCTCAAGAGGATAAAGACTCAGCATCTCCCAGAGAAGGCTTGAAAAACTCAGTAGCCCAAGTTTTAGAGAGGCCATAGGGATCACATTCTAAAGGAACACCACCCCTGTAGCTCCTCATCTTCAAACAGGAGAGAGTCTTACAGGCTTTATGAAAAGTAAGTATTCTTGGAAGCGACTAAAGAATAATGGAACCAGGTCCCAAAGGCTGTAATGGTGGCAGCTTGTGACCCTGCTGGTTGCTGAGGTAGCTAGGAGCTTCTGAGGTTTTGATACAGCAGAGCTTCTTCCTTGATTGACTGAGTTGGAATTGTGGTGGGTCCTGATTTTACTATTCTTTCTTGAAAATAACTCAACTGAAAAGAACTACATTCTCCACTCTCAGTCTCTGAATGATGAAGTTCAGTTGGAATACTTTAAACAAAGACCAAATTCTAGCTATTCCTAAGTTTGGAGTAAATACATTTAGCATGATCTTAGTTTTAGAAAGAACTATAGAATCTATTTTATAAACACATACATATATAAGTACGGGCTGGGTCCATTGCTTAGCGGTAGGGCTTTGCCTAGCATGTATGAAGGCCTGGGTTCAATCCTCAGCACTGAACAAAAACCAACCAACCAACAATCCAACCAAACATGTTCCCCAGTTACCTGAGATGTTAGGTTTCTTTTTCACTGGTGAGTAAACAGAAAACATCCACTGCCCCGATGATTCCCAAATCTCTACATCTTTAACAATTCCTTCCCTGGAAACAAAGAGAAAGAAAATGAAAATAAATAAAAATGGAAGAGTAATGGGTATTTTCATTTGCTTGTTAAAATTTGTTATTTATGAAGTTGAATGATTAAAAATTAAAATTCTAGCTCTGATGGGGTCGAGGAAGATGGCGGCTGCCGCCGGTGGGCCATGAGGGAGAGCAAAACTGATGTGGAAATAAGAGGAACAGGCCCACAAAGAAAGACGTCAAAAAAGGTATACAGAAAAAGAGAAAGATAAAAAACTCAGAGATAAAAGATAGATGGATTAATTTAAGTTAAGAAAAGCTGGCTAGAGCATCAAAGTTTCTCTGCCTTCCTCGGGAATCCGCGGTTTGGATCGATCCTTCCCTCGCGGTCTTCCCAGGCCTGCGGGTGAGCAGATCGCCAGGAGCTCGGGTGAGAGGCGCGGTACGAGCGGCGTGGTCGTAGCAAGCACAGGGAAGGAGCAGCGGCCGGGACTCCCCGGGTGACCCTTTGGGGCGCGACAGAGCTGGGTGAACGCAAGAAGAGGAGCTACAAGATCCAGGGACGCCCGAACCCGCACAGTGGATGTTAATCACATTGCTGATTGCTTCTCAATTGGGAACTAGTGGAGAGCGCAGCAGCCCGGGGCAGAACTGTGCGCTGCATGGCAGGGATCAGTGCAGCTGTGACTACAGAGACAACGAGGGAGGACGCCGCGGTGCTCCCCGGAATCTGAAGGATCGAGGAGCCAGAGAAGGAAGAGGACATCAGGGGTCAGCCACCCAGCTATACAGCAAGCCACGGAGTAAGGATCTTTGGATCCTGTATTTCAAGAAGCTCTCAAAAGAACTTATCAAGATCACCCAACCACCAAACTAGAGCACCAGAATCGTAAGTATACACCTCACCGACTGAGAACAGGGGTGGTCAGCTTGCCCAGGGAAACATATTTTTAGTTTCTCATTTCCTGGTGCTTGAAGTTTCTCATTTCTGAGGCTTGGAGGTGTAAGCCTGAAGGGTTAGGGTCTTACACCATCTGCACTGAGCAGAGAAAGAGATGAGTAGACGCCAGCGGAAAAATACAGGCAACAACATAAAGACGTATATGACAACACCAGAACCTACCGACCCTACAATTGCAAGTCCTGAACATACCAAGGCAGAAGAAACAGAAGAAATCAATCTTAAAAACGACGTTAAGAAGATGATAGAGGCCCTTAAAGAAGAAATAAAAATTACCCTTAAAGAGGAAATAAAAAATTTCTTCAAAGAGGAAATGAAAATTTCCATTAAAGAGGAAATAAAAAATTTCCTTAAAGAGGAAATGAAAAACTCCATTAAAGAGGAAATAAAAAATT